>CM064518.1:5383894-5413682 GCA_032716605.1 Paralithodes platypus
TCGGTAAAGGCTATCTCAATTAACCCTTTGAATTCCATATACCCTTCTGAATGTCAATATAATCTTCTATTAGTACCCCAAAAAACACAGAAACACCAAATACCTGCCCTCAAGTATTAAGAGTATCGGTGAAGGGATCCGTACAACCAGTGTTTGCGACATAAGAACATAAGAACATAAGAAAATGGGAGTCTGCAGAAAGCCGATTGGCCTAAGCAAGGCAGATCCCTGTGGAAGAGCAGGATGATAAACACAATAGTGACATCGGTTAACCCTGTGAACATTATGACACATTATGGGAGTTTATTCTGGTTATCATTAGACTATTTGTCTACAATTTAGAAAGGAACTGTGGGAATTATAGAGGTAAAGACTATCTCAATTAATCCACTGACTTCCGTATACTAGTTCTAATTTGAGTAAAATCGTCTGATATTAGCCAAACAACATAAAAGAGATGCGTTACGATATCTTCTAAGGGTTAATGTGTAGAAAGATGCGTGGAGGAGTTGACACAGAGAGACTTGGAATCTGAGTCTACGATTTACTCTCAATTTAGCCCTTGGCAGATATGATGTGGCTTTCTATTCTGTTTTCTGGCTATTTTTAGGTGATGATATTCATCGTAAAAGAGGTATATGGAAGTAAGAGAGTTAATTGAGATAATCTTTACCTTAATTATTCCCACAGATAAAATTGTGTACTAATACTCACCACAAAGTACCAAAATGCGTCATGACATTCAATGGGCTAAAACATGACAATTTAGGCAGCCTAGATCGCTGGTGCCTGAATCACTGTCTTTAGTACATTAGACTGAAACGGTACTTGTTGTAGTTGTTGTTGTCGTTCCCCAAGCTGCCTGGCCGAACAGCCCCAAGGCCCCGAGCAAGGCCAAGGCCATAACCGAGTGCCCCCACAGAACCCTCCCTGCCGACCACAATAAAGCCTGGGTGACCGAAGCCACTCCATGGCGGGGAGCTGAGGAGGGTGCGGAAACGCCCGGGAAACCAAAGCCCCACCCAGGGCCCTATGCCCCTCAGCAATTATGAAGAGGAAGTTGAGGGGCAAAGGAAAAATGTGACGCTTTGGCTTCCAATCTTGGTAGAATGGGAGGTCAATCCACGGAAGAGACGCCGTCACTTGAGATCTAGAAAATATATAAGTAAAAGGAACAGTCAGAGTAAGCTATGGGTATGATGGCAGAGATCGCTCAGTTCTCACTCTTTGATAGACCAGCCCATTCTGATGAATCACTCAGACTTTGAAATGTATGTACAGTTGCCCACATAAGTTATGTTCCTTTCCGTGATCTTATACATGGAGATATAATGCGCATTACCGAATTACGAGTGTAGTTTCCTAAGCAGTGGTTTACTCATGTGATTAGTCAACTGATAATTATAAGAAACCATACTCGCTATTCACTCATACTATTTTACGTTCATACATATCACGACGAATAACAGACATTATGCGAGCAACTGAACATTCAAAACTATGAGCTTCGGACACCCACTTCTCTACTGCACCCATACTATATGTATGATAATAGGATGTATGTATAATTATATATTTTATTGTATACTACATAAACCCTTATAGCCGGATTAAATCATATAATCGTGAATACGACATATTGTATTTAAACAAACTGTATATAATCCCTTTATTTATATTTATTGTATTTAAACAAACTGTATATAATCCCTTTATTTATATTTATTGTATTTAAACAAACTGTATATAATCCCTTTATTTATATTTATTCATCAATTCTGATGACACCACCTATTGTCCTCACACTGCTAATCCCATTAACCCCATATGTACCGGCAACGTCTTTTTATTAATATTCTAACTATATTTCGAGGAATGTGTGCAGCTTAAGAAGGCTCTGTGGTAGTATAAAGGGTTATGTGAGAAAGTTAGAAGCCTGTTATATGCCTGAGGGCCTTTTTAAGCTGAATATAATCGTCTAATAACAACCACAATAAAGTTAAGAGGACGGCACCGGTACTGCAAAGGTTAACTGCTCTCCTCGGTACAGTTGGCCCAATTAGTTTGCCTCCACATCATAATTTTATGTAGCGAAGGAAACATAGTGTGATTGACTTACAAGAATAGTTGGCTATAAAACCGGTAATTGGTCATATTATCAATACTATTGCATATGGAAATACACGTCTAATTCAATTTTACTAATAGTCCTTCCATTTATATAATTAGGGAGTATAAACAGATTAATTAGGGAGTATAAACAGATTAATTAGGGAGTATAAACAGATTAATTAGGGAGTATAAACAGATTAATGTGGCCAACTATACTTTCTTTTACCTTGCCAGAATATATGCCTGAAAATATAAACTGAAATATCTGCCTCTCATATCATTCTATCCGCCCTTTAACCGTGACCATCAATCCTGCTCTCACCTACGCCACCACCGGACCCTCTCTCCTTCCTCACCACCTGAGCCTCTCTCCCCTCTCTCCTTCCTCACCACCTGAGCCTCTCTCCCCTCTCTCCTTCCTCACCACCTGAGCCTCTCTCCCCTCTCTCCTTCCTCACCACCTGAGCCTCTCTCCTTCCTCACCACCTGAGCCTCTCTCCCCTCTCTCCTTCCTCACCACCTGATCCTCTCTCCCCTCTCTCCTTCTCCACCACCCGACACTTCCTCCACTCTCTCCAATTCGGCCGTCTATGGGGAGAGGGTACTGACCTCTCCCTTGTACAGTCGCGCTAATAAGTCAAGTCCCGGCACCAAGTATGTTTCGATCAATATTTGGTATCAGCACTATCTAAGCATTAATTCATCGTTGCGAGTGAGATATAAACACATGTTCCTATCTTTACACACCCTATTCAACATCTGACAGCCATTAATACAGCACAGAGGAAGCCAAACGTAATGACAGCTGGGACATGACTTAATAAAGCGACCGTACAGTTACTCATAAAATGTTTCAAACCCCTATACAACCTCAAGACAATGCAAACTATTGTCTAGATTTGTACAATATTTATTGTGCTACTTATCAATTCTTTAAAGAGTATTGGCACAATATCGGGTGATAGTTATTTACATATTCCAAAGCAGGGTGGGGCGCTGATTCTAATGTTAAGGGGAGGTATTTACTTTGTTCCCTAGACTTCCATCAAGCTTTTAAAATGATACCCCCTTGAGTCCCTTTCAAGATAAATGTGTACATTTTTCGGTAGAAAAATGTCCCGGCCATAGGCCGGTTCCTCTTAAATTACAGGCTCGCTATCGCTCGCCAGGATAAAATCGACACCTGAATGGCACGAAAGGTCTTAATATGGGGTGAAAGTTCTTAAAATCGCTAAATTAATGGGGCGAACGTTTTATAATATCAAAAGCAATGGGGCTAAACATGAGGGAGATAGGGGTCAAGAAAAAAATCCCTCAAGTGGAGATATCCCCTTAAGCATAGACTGTATTTTTGTCCTGTTAAGGGGACGTTGGATATTTGTTGGTGTCTATATATTAATTTATTAATTTAAGTTTTAGTTTCCTTGCTAGACCTTCATCGGGCTTATAATTACCCTCCCAAGAGCCCCCTTCAAGACAAATTTGTACATTTTTATATATAAAAATTTCCCGGCCGAAGGGCGGTTTCTCTTAAAATTACAGGCTCGCTATCTCTCGCCATGAGAAAATCGACACCTAAGTGTCACGAAAGGTCTTTATATTGATATAGAATTGGCACAAAAGGTTTGAAAATCGAGAAACTAATGAGGCGAACGTCTTAAAACCTAAAAACCAATGGGGCTAAACACGAGGGTGAAAGGGGCCATACAAAACAGCCCATCCTTCCTTAATCCCACGGCATTACATGGTATAGTAACTGTTTTCCTCATCACCATATTTACTTTTATCTCCTATATGTAGCTCAGTTCAGTCATATACTGTACATCCTAGGAAAGATTAATAGGTTAGTTGCCGCTTGCATTCCTTTGTATTTATTAAGGGGGATGACCTGCTTGTTTCTCGAAAAAAATAAAAATTTAGCCAGCTGTCTAATTTATTATCCAAAATATATTGGCTCGCTATCGTTCGCCAGGTATAAATCGACACCTGGATGGGGATAAACGTCTTAAAACAGTAGGCTGAATAGGGCCAAATGGATACAACCCAGAGAGAGAAAAAAAGGCAGGTCACCCCTCTTAATGTCCTCCGCCTTCAACAACGAAATTAATGTCACCAAGCGCAATAATAAGCCTACACAGCCTTAACCCCTTCTGTACCGGCGACGGCTTTTGTATTATAGTCTTGCTATATTTAGACGAATTGACCACTTGCGAGTTTTGGTCTATAAGGAAGTTGGAGCCGTGGCCATCAATATTTAGCAGAATTATCAGCTACAATTCGGTCATAATACATATATAAATACATGAAACCAAATTGATCATACTTTGTATCCATCAGAAGCCCATATTATTATTGCATTTATCTTTAATATCGATGTTCACGGCTCCAACTTCCTTATAACCTGAAACTCGCAAGTGGCCAATTGGTGAAGGTTGAGAAGGATCTGAGGTAGTAAAATGGTTTAAGTGAGATCATTTGAAGCCTGTTAATTACTGGAGGGCTTTATTAAACTGAATAAAACCGTCTAATAGTAGCCATAGTAAAGTTAAATGGTCGGCACCGGTACTGAAAAGGTTAACAAAGTTGCACTACCTAGCGAACCTTTAGTCACAAAGATCGGCCAACCTCCGCCATATTGGTACCCCTGGTGTCGTTAAGGGGGTACTGCTTGTTTGTTTTTATATATATGCTATATAAAGATTTCGGTAGAAAAATGCCCTTATACCTTATAAAATGCCCTTATACCTTATAAAATGCCCTTATACCTTATAAAATGCCCTTATACCTTATAAAATGCCCTTATACCTTATAAAATCACAGGCTGGCTATCGCTCGCCAGGGAAAAAGCGACACCTAAATGGCATGATAGATCTTAATATTCACAGATATATGAGGCGAAAGGTCTCAAAATCGCCAAACTAAATGAACGAACGTCTTAAAATCTCAAAACTATTATGCTAAACATGAGGGAGAAGGGGGTCCAGAAAACCCGAGTACTACCCCCATGTAATAATAAACATGTGGCAATACTGTACCCTGTTCCAAATAAGTAGGCCAAAACTGTCGTTTTTTCTGTATGGATGAGGGAGACAAAAGGCAGAACTGCCTGTGATGAGTGCCTCCTCCAGAGTTGAAAGAGTGACAGGGCCAAAATCAAGGAATTTACGAGCCAAAATGTCTGAACACATGAAGTTTGGAGCAATTTAAGTCATAGGATGAGGGAAAGATGGATTCAGAGAGAGTTTCAGAACTCGGCTGTTGAATAGAAGACAGATTGGGAATATCGTTTCACTCTTGGGTAACGTTAATCTCTATAGTTCACAAACGACTAGAGTAATCGAGCTAATATTTCTACCATTTAGGAAGGGTCAGGCAGGGAATAGGTTTGAAATTGAACAGCCCATTTGCTCTAGCCTTTATTGTGTTACAGAGGTAAGAATTCACGATTTTTGGCCTACGTATTTGGAACACGGTATAGTACAAGATATACTGTATAGTTTGCAGTTTAGTCTTGGTTGTTGAATCTCCATACTTAAGAGCAAAATATCACTTTTGTTTTTTCAATGTGGCAACCAAAAGAAGAGATGTCAGCTCTCAAATAGCGCTCTAGTCACTTGTTACAGGCATCTTTACCTTTTGTCTCATTCGTACACATAGACAAAAAATATAAACACTGGCTATGGCTGTTCATAATGCTTGGTTACTGGCCATTAAAGGGAGGTATGTCGTTTGTCTGGACACCCCATCTCCCTCATGTATATCCCCATTAGTTTTTGAGATTTTAAAACTTTTGCCCCATTAGTTTGTCGAGCTTAAGACCTTTTGTTCTATTTGTTTATTAATTAAAGACCTTTCGTGCCATTTAGGTGTCGATTTGTTCCTAGTGCGCAATAGCGACCCTGTAATTCAAGAGGAACCGACCGGGACATTTTTCTACCGAAAAATGTAAAAAAATATCTTGAAAGGGGCCATTAGGGTGTTATATAAGCTTGATGGAGGTCTAGGGAACAAAGAAAAATCCTGCCTTAAGACGGGATGGGTCAACTAGCTTTAACACTGAAACAAGCTATAGGTCCCTTAAAATATCATCCAAGTACATTACATTCACTAATATATATAATCCCTGAGAGGGGAGAGGAGGTGATATACTACCGTGTATAAGGAATATAATTATTATCTCCTGAACGGGTCATTACTGCACCCTCGTCGTTCATTACAGTTATTTATAGACATTTATTGTACGCCAGCAGGGATATGTGATTGTTTTCGCTCTCTCTCTCTCTGTTATTTACATTGTGGTCTACATTTACAGGTTTCAGAAATAATGTCAGCTTCATATAGAGCCATATACAAAACCATATTTTTTACTTAAAATCATAACTATTGCACTGGCCGAGACGTCTCATTCACGCACCGAATGATCGTGTGAAGTTTGGTGAAAATCCGTTGAACAGTCTAGGAGTATTCGGACAGACACACAGACAGACATTTTGGCAGGCATGGTACCACTATACGGGGGGGGGGGGGATACCACTCTGTTTACGCAGAGTTGATAATCGAACACTACACCCCTTAATGTTAGTTTCAATCATTGCTTCTATCATTACCAACACACAGTGGATCTTATATTTATATATTTTTGTTCTATGTGAGTGAGGCAGACAAAAGGCAGAACTGCCTGTGACGAGTGCATCCCCCAGAGTTAAAAGAGTAACAGGGCCAAAATCAAGGGTCGTTCGAGCCAAAATGCCTGGATACACGGAGTTTGAAGCAATTTAAGTAATAGGAAGAGGAAAAGACTGATTCTGGGAGATAATTCCATAGCTCAGCTGTTAAATAGAAGAATGATTGAGAATAACTTTCCACTCTTGGGTTGGAGAGCTGCACAGAGTAGGGAGTACAAAGGATTACAAATGAGTACAAAGGAAATCAAGCAACAACATATCTAGTGACCCTTCTAGGCTGCTTGTCCTCGAAAACACTGAGGATCAAGTGTCCAAACAGTGGTTTAGAGTGGGTAAGGGAACATTGGAAAGGGAACTACTGCCCTGGAACTAATGTCCGTGGCAGGATTAGGAAGTTAGTAGGGGACAGATGGGTTAGTAACTGAGGGGGGGATAAAATAAAGTTATTCATTTACAAACGCAGTCAGTCGCGGGTTTGATGCGAGATATTTGTCTAAGCGGAGTTTAAATGAATCAACGGTGCTGCAGTCTATAACGTCTCGGGGAAGCCCATTCCACAAGTTGACAACTCGATTGAAGAAGAAATTCTTAGATTCGTGTGAGTTAAAAGATTTACCAATAATTTTGCAACCGTTTCCCCGCGTGTAATTAGATTGGTCGATAGTGAAGTATATACTTACTACAGTTCATATTGTCGATGCCTTTGATGATTTTGAACACTTGAATTAAGTCACCTCTTAATCTGCGCTGAGTTAAAGGAAATAGATTTAATTATCTAAGACGCTCTTCGTATGGCTTGTTCTTTAGGCTAGGTATCATTTTGGTAACTCTACGTTGAACTCGTTCTAGCTTGTTTATATCTTTTTGGTAATAAGGGCACCAGGATTGAACGCAGTATTCCAGAAGAGGGCGGACTAAGGAATTGTAAAGGGTTAGGATAACTTCTTTGGATTTATGCTCAAATGACCTGCCTATAAAGCTAATTATTTTGTTTGCCTTCTTAACAACTTCTGAACATTGTTGACTCGGTTTTAGGTTACTCGATATTGTTACTCCCAAGGGGTGGGATTGTGTTGCAAGACGGGTGCTACGTGCTCTATGAAGAGGGGTCTGAGGAACACTGATCATTGTAATAGCGGTAGAATAGTGAGAGAGGTGCAACATTGCAGCAAAGAGAGAGCGACTGCAGATAATTGGTGAGTGGACGTAAGTTAATGTGACGGAAGGCTTTTTTATCTACTTTGTCTGAAAGTGCTGTGTGAGAGGATCCTTCCCACATGTGTGAACAATACTCAATACATGGACGCACTGTGCCCCTGTACAGACCAAGAAGCTGTACAGGGGTGAGGAACCCCCGGAGGCAGTTGAGTACACCCAGCTTCTAGAAAGCTATTTTAGCAAGAGTGGTAATATGATATTTTCTAGAGAGATCAGAAGAAAAAGAGACACGAATAACATTAAGAGAAGATGAAGGGTTAATTTATATGTTGTTGAAGAGTAGGTCATAGTTTTTTGGAAAGGGGTTACGAGTAGACAGATGCAGAAATTGAGTTTGGGCAGCATTGAAAGTAACAAGGTTTGCTTTGCCCCAGTTAGAAATAGTAGAGAGATCAGAAATAGGTGTGTTATGGCCTCCTTACCTGAGTTTTGGAGTTCCTGCTTTGAGTTGTTATAAGGAAGGCTAGTTGAATAGTGTAATGTAGAATCGTCAGCATATGAGTTAGGTAGGCTTTTTCACCAGGTTGGTCAGTGAAATGAGAGGAGAGCCATTGGTGGTGGTGAACATTGAAATATCCTAAGTTGGAGATTTCAGAGAAGAGAGGGATGGATAGAATATGTTTTATTTCCGAAGTAAAATAGTCAAAGACTTTTGGAAAGTCAGTAAAATTAGGGAAGAGATAAACAGCAAACATATGTTTAGTGAAAGATAGCTACGCCAGAGAGTTGAGAATTCAAAAGAGTCAAAGTTGGGAACACGAGAGTAAGAAAGATTGTTGCGTACCGAAAAATGCACAATTTTTTCTCGAAAACGGAATATTGGAGGTATTTTCTTTTTAAACTTGATGGAGGTCAAGGGAGCAAATAAAAAAAAAATATATATATATAGTATATCACAAAAATATATAAACACTCATTGACATGGAGTTTTCTACATTCAACCACCAAGAAGATAGACACATATAATTAATACAAGATAATAATCAAAGTATAAGAATGAGAGTAAGATGATTGTTATGCCCTGTTCCAATTATGTAGGCCGAAATAATGTAACACTATCCTTTAAAACTTACAAACGACTGAAGTAATCGAGCTATTACTTTTACCATTTGGGAAAGATCAGCCAGGGAATGGGGGTGGGAATTTACAGCCCATTTGCTCTAGCCCTTTTTGAGTTATAGACGCTGGGGTTCACGATTTCTAACCTACCTATTTGGAACAGGGTAGAAGTACACAACTCGACCAGAAGACTATTAATGCCGGTGACGTCTTTTTTATTGGATTTCAGGTACATTTAGACGATTTTATAAAGCTTAGACAAGATATATAGTAGCTTAGAGGGTTAAGCTAGATAGTTTATGGCCTTTCATTGGATAGACGTCCTTCCTAACCTTGATAAAATCGTTGAACTGTTGCCGGAATACAATGAAAATTATGCTATCGGTACTGAATGGGTTAAAACCAGTAGATCTCAATCAGTGCCAAATCACCCAAGGAGAACCTAACCTAACAGTTTTGGTTGAGAGCTACTGGTTGAAATGGTCTACTGGTTGAGTTGTCCGGTCACCATATTGATTCTCTGACAACTTAAGCAGTAGACCATTTACACCAGTAGCTCTCAACTAGTGCTAAATCAACCTATTTCTCATTTTCATCTTGTAGGCCGACAAAGGGCGATAGGTAGCAACAACATAATCCAAATGGGTTGTGTGGGATTCAATGCCTTTGTTACCTTAGCAAGAAGATTTTATATGGTTGTAGAATTTGGTGTAATATTTGTTAGAAAATTCAAGTTTAATAATATCCAATGTACCAAATGTTGAGCATGTGTGTGTGTGTCTTTCTTACTCACATATTAGTCAGACTTCATGCTGTGTGTTTGGAAGGGTAGTGTGGTGGATGGAAGGTGGGGTGGAAGGTAACCCAATACATATCATACCAGGCTGTCTTGGTGTAGTTGAATTAATTAATTAAGGCGCTATATTGGTTAGGGCAGGATTGGAAGTAGAAGAGAGATAAATGGAACCTTAGATCTATACTGAAATTGGTGAAGAGAGAGAGAAAGAGAGAGTTACAAGGACAATTTAGTATCTTAACTCGTTCAGTACCGGTAACCTTTCATAATATTCTGGACACTATTAGACGATTATATTCAGCTTAAGAAGGATATGTGGTAGTTTAGATGATTAGTGGAGCAGATAACTGCAAATTTCAGGAGAATCGTTCAAATGGTGATGCAAGCATGAAATTTGGTACATGTACCCTTCAAGGTCCATTCTTCTCAGAAATACCGCTGGCCACGCGAAAATCTAAGATGGCGGTCATTTTTCAAGATGGCTGCCGTGCCTGACCATATATTGCTTAATTTTTGTTTAATTATTACCTGGTGAACATTTTAAGAATAAACTGTTTCTTGCTAACCAGATTAATGAGAAGCACTGTTTTAATCATTGTCATAGTCTATAATTGGAATTTTAGAATGGCATCCAAGATGGCGTCCATTAATTTCATATGTTCATATCTAAGCAACTACTGAACATATATACATGATGTTTGGTGTGCACATACATTCTTTGGGTCAAATAATCCAATGGAGCCATTTTCACATTTGTTAGTAAGGACTGAGGCAGTGATGAGATCTTGCAAATATAATAGAGTGATGTCAACACACAACCAGGGCACACTGGTAACATCGCTGCTGTGCAACTCAGCATGGGGTTCAGTGTCAGCTTATTTTACTGTACTATACTATAAGTTGTAGTGTAGTTTAATTTAGTGTCCCAAATGCTTTCTAACAGCCCCATATCAATTAGCTACTAGACAGTAGTTGGTAGTTAGTAGATAGAGTTAGATAGCCGCACCTGAATTGACAGGGTGTGCCAGCGCGGGAGAGCCGAGCCAAGGGTAAGGGGGCTATACATGACTTTCATGTACTTACCTGGATGGTGTACAGATCACACAGGACTTAAATGGCACTGGATGAATGATCGGGCTAGGTGTAGGTCACCCGAACCTAGTTGTATCCCATAAAGTAATGTGTGTGTAATTTCGTTAAGGTGGTAAAAGGATAAACCCTCGGCCTTAATCAGAAAGCAAAATGGCAGATTCAAAATCCATTTTTCCCATAAGACAAACTGACTGGTCAAAATGTTGTCTTTGCCAGAAAGACAAAATAGGTGAAGATTTAACATCACCTAGAACCCATTATTCCCTTGAACATGACGGTTATGTTACATCAACAGACGAAGAACCAGAGACCGATGTCCTGATTGTAGATGGGTCTGCTTTGGTCCATGTCTGGCCACCAAAGAGAGGAAAGACCTTTGAGAGCTATGCAACTCTGGACTTCCTGCCATTTATTCACAGCTATGCTACGAAGTACAAGACAACACACCTTGTCTTTGATGTGTACAACCCATCCAGCCTCAAAACCGAGACCAGGTCTCAACGTGGCCAGGGAGGAAGACGCAAGGTGACAAACAAGAACAGCATTCCATCCAATTGGCGTAACTTCCTTAGGCATAATGACAACAAGACGGAGTTGTTGCAGTTCCTGGCAGACAGGGTTGCCCAAATGTGTGCACCAAACTTGGTAATTGTCACAAAGGGATCTGCAGTCCTCAGCACTCATGAAACTGATCTTCAAGGACTGGATAAGTGCTCTCATGAGGAAGCTGACAGCCGCATCTTTGTGCATGCCAAATATGCTGCAGAACATGGGAGAAAAGCCGTCATGGTCAAGGCAAATGATACAGATGTTGTGGTCATTGCAGTGAGTGCCTTTCCAGCCCTTCAGAGTTTGGTGCTAGAGCAGTTATGTGTGGCATTTGGTCACGGTCAAAGCCGGCGCTGGATCAGTGTGCATGGCCTGTATCGCTGTATGGGGCAGGAGAAGGCTAAAGGCATGTTATTCTTTCATGCCTTCACAGGGTGTGACACTGTTTCAGCCTTCCGTAACAAGGGAAAGAAAACTGCCTGGCAGACATGGGATGTTTGTCCAGAGGCCTCCCCTGTCTTCTCCAAGCTGAGCCAGTACCCTCTTACAGTGGAAGATGGTGACCTGGAGATACTGGAGAGGTTTGTCATACTGATGTATGACAGGTCCACACTGCTACCACTGTGGATGAGGCCAGGCTTGACATGTTTGCCAGAAAACAGAGGCCTTATGAGGCCATTCCACCAACAAGAGCAGCTCTGCTTCAGCACACTAGACGAGCTACCTTCCAGGCTGGTTGTGTTTGGACCCAAACAACCCAGTGTCAACCAGAGGCAGAGAGTCCTGCTGACTGGGGATGGCAGAAGGTTGGTGAAGAATGGCATGTCTTCTGGACAGCCAACTCCCCCATAGCCAAGAGTTGCGAACAGCTGACCAAATGTGGCTGTAAATCAGACTGTCGTGGCAGGTGTAAGTGCTACAGGTTTGGTCTCTCCTGTACAGCTCTGTGCATTTGCAAATGTGAGGTGTGAGTCTTTGATTCTATGGTATTTTTACTAATGTTATTTGTACTCAATGGATATGTATAAATGGTGTGACTTAGGCCGTTTCCTACGATATAATCTTCCTTCACTTTGTCTAGTTACTGATGAGTTAATAATGTGACAAGTCTTTCTAATTATCTGACCTAAAAAATGTACGATTAGATGAAAAATAATTTGTCTAGCTCTACTAATAGCCAAGATATCACAAAATGTGTCTTTAACCCCAGAAGGCCGATACACTACTCAAATACCACGGCTTTAAATAGCCTTTAAATAGCCTGCTGATGGCTGCTATTTACTTGTATGACGTCACGTTACTTTTGCGGTAATTTTCACCGAGTTCCAATATCACCGAAACTACCGTGATGTCAACACAATGGGTTTAAGGACATTTCACTATGGCAAAGGTGCGTAAACACGGAAAATCACGGAAAAGTTACCTCACGAAAACAAGCAATATCTCAGTAACTACTGGGCCTATGGAGCTGAATTTGTTTACGAGACAAAAGCTGAAAGTGACCTCTCTCACGTGGTTTATGACTCATTTCTCTATCTTTATTCTTTGATTAGCTATTAAGCCATAAACACTACCGAAAATCGCCAAAAAAATCCGGCCTCCTCGGGTTAATGGCAGCCATCTTGGACACCATCTTAGTTAAAGTCTAATATGCAACTGCTTTGGACAAAATTACCTTCACTTACCACGTTAGAGCCAAAAAAAAATGGATTGGACAGTATTCATGTCTTTTTTCTTTCAATTAACTGACCCATAACAGTAGGGCTCAGTCAGATGTGTCGGCCATCTTGAAAAATGGTCTCCATATTGAATTTGTGCGTGGCCAGCGGTATGTGCTTTGAAAGTGAGCTTTGAAGAATACCTTTACCAAATTTCATGCTTGCATCACCATTTGAACGATTGTTTCACTTATCTGCTTCACTAGATTAAATAAGATAGTCTGTAGCCTTTTAATTGTTAGAAGTTCTTCCTAGACTGAATAAAATCATCTAATTGTTGCAAGAATCCAATGAATCTGACGTCACCTGTAATGAATGGGTTAATACCTTAGCGATTTATTCCGGGGAGATACTGGAAGTGGCCAAAGCTATATTATTTAGAGCATTGCACTCATTGCAGAGTGTGCAAAATACTGTCTACTCTCTTCTTGAACTGCTCTACTGAAGAACTATTCATAACTTCTGAGGGAAGTTTTTTCCGGGTAGAACTGATCTTATATGTGAAAATGTTTCCAGCTAAACTATTAATTCTAACTGTCATCCATGGTTGCGTGTTGTATTCCTATTGAGTGTAAACATTTAATTAAAACCTCATTTTCAAATTCATATTTTATGACTTCAATAAATTAACCTCGTACTTTACTTGTTTCCAAAGAAGAGAGACCAAGAACTTTCAACCTGCTCCCATAGTTTAGTCTTCTTATCGATGGAATAACATTTATAGCCATAGCTTTGGCTCTTTATAGTCGCTCTATATTTTCGTTAGTTGTGGAGACCAAAATTGAACAGCATATTCTAGAAGAGACTATAAAAGAATTGTAGAATGTAATGAATATATCTTTATATCTATATGAGACTTGTCTGTTAATGCACCCTAATCATTACTGGGCTATCTTCTCTACTTCATTTCCTTCAATGCACTGTTTGGAAAGCTTTAGATCACTGCTATCACCACATAAGCGTCGATGTTTTCCTGGCTAGCCTGTACCTTCGAAAGAAGACAGGGATATTTTTCTACAAAAAAACGTATACATTTATCTCAAAGGGGGGTCTTGGGTGTATTTTTGAAGCTTGATGGAGATCTTTGGGGGAAACTAAAGAAAGTAATTAGTAAATATGTAAATGAACACATACATACAAATATGTAAATGAACACATACATACAAATATTGAGGGTATTTTTAAAAACTTGATTGAGGTCGAGAGAACAAACTAAATACTTTCCCATAAAAACAAGCCCAGACCTCGCCCGCCTCGTGGAAAAACAACCCCTTTGACACGACAAAGTTTTAATTGAAAAATAGATGACATTGAATATGGGTTCCAAAGTTGATGGCTGGCTAACCCCTTCAGTACCGGTGACGACCTTTTGACTCTATTCTGGCTACTATTAGACCATTTTATTCGGCTTAGGAAGGACGTCTACCAATTATGAGGCTGCAGACTATATCAATTATTCCTTGTAAATACCACAGATCCTTCCAAATCTGTACAAAATCGTCTGTATATATATATATATATATATATATATGTTGGTAAAGCCAGGTAATAAATTTTCTTTAATACATACGAGGTTGAAAGAAATGGCAATTTCTGCGTTGGAAATTTTATTATTCAAAGTTTCCAGGTCTCTGATGAGTTTTCGCTGGGTGGCAGGAAGTAGATGAAGGAGATGAGCAAAATTCATGGTGGTACAGGGTTACATTAAAGTACATGATGATACAGGATATACGACGCGTTTCACTGGACAACCAGCATTATCAAGTAAGGAAGGAATGATATAAAAGGTAAACAGGAAGGGTATATATAGAGGGTGGAGGATCAGAGGAGGCGGAAAACAGGGGGCAAAAGTCTGCTATTGGTGGAAGGGAAAACTAGGAGAGAAAAAGGGGTAACCGCTTCACGCATTCGCACTGGATGCGGGATGGTGGTCGATAGGTGGGGTCGAAGCTGATTGGCTGCGTGTCGAGGGGCGTGGCCTAAGTTGTGTGGCGCCTGCAGAAGACGAAGCTGAAGGAGGTAGCGCGGGGGGCTGCGTCAAGGGCACCGGGGGGCGAGGAGGGGTGTTAGGTCCTGTAGGGTAGTGCCTTTTGGCAGAAGGAAGGATCTGAAGGTCCAGAGTTTGGTTGTTGATGTTGGGATGTAAGGCTTGGATATATAAAGCTTCGAGAATAGGTAATCTCCTTGGGTCACTTTCTTTATCGAGTATGGTGGTGTGTTTCTCTAACTCGTTGCGTGTGAGGTGAGGGTGGTTAGGGGTGAGATAGTGGTCTTTGATGGCTCCAGCCTGAAGGTGAAGAGTTAACCGACGTGAAAGACGAGTCTGCGTCATACCAATATAGGAATGAGGTCCACAGTCCTCATAATTACAGGTATGTTGGTAAATGACGTGATCGTCGGTCATCGGGCTCTTTATCTTGGTGGAGGCTGGTTTGTTGCGGAGAACGAGGTTGGAGGTCTTGGGGGATTTGTAATAAATTATTAATTTGATTTTGTTTTCCGGGTTGGTTGG
This sequence comes from Paralithodes platypus, assembly GCA_032716605.1. Taxonomy (NCBI): domain Eukaryota; kingdom Metazoa; phylum Arthropoda; class Malacostraca; order Decapoda; family Lithodidae; genus Paralithodes; species Paralithodes platypus. The sequence continues at coordinate 5,399,636 of CM064518.1, forward strand.
GTGGACATGCTTGGAGATTATTTCTTTTAAGACGGCCTCGTCATTTTTGTGTTCAGAGGACATGTAATTGCGGTAGAAGATCTTAATTTCATTGGGGGGGTCAATGTTGGGAGGGCTTTGGGTGTACCATTTTTCAAGATGGTGGTTGATGGTGCTGGAGATGTCGGAGTTGGAGTATCCGTTATTTACTAAAACTTGGGATAGTCTTTCTAGTTCCTGGTGGGTGTCGGCCCAGGTAGAGCAGTGCGTGAGGGCTCTCCTAACATAGGCGGAGATGGAGGATAGAAGATAACGGCGGGGGCATTCACTATCACCGTTGAGGCATTGTCCTGTGTTAGTTGGTTTAATGTAGACGGTGGTTTTGAACCCATGGTCGTTCAGAGCTACGAGGATGTCGAGGAAGGGGAGTTGTCCATTGTTAGATTTTTCAAAGGTGAAGTTAAGTCCGGAGGAGGTCATGAAGCGACGCTGGAGTTCCTGTAGTTCGTGGAGGTCCTTGATTTGCACGAAGATGTCATCCACGTATCTACAGTAGACGGCGGGTCGTTGGGCAGCCAGGAGCTCTTCCTCGATGGTACCCATGAAAAAGTTCGCAAAAAGAACTCCTAGGGGGCTGCCCATCGCCACACCGTCTATCTGCTTGTACATGTTGCCCCGGGGGCAAAGGAAGGGGGCCTCCTTGGTACATAGCTCCAGTAGTGTTTTCAGGGCCTTCTCCGGGATGTCCAGTGTAGGAGTATCAGGGCAATGGTAAATTCGACGTAGAATCATGTCAATGGTCCTATCCACTGGCACGTTGGTGAACAGGCTTTCTACGTCGAGAGAGGCGATTGTGTGGTTGTTGTTACGGGGGGCGTCTCGTAAAATTTCCAAGAAATCGTGGGCTGAGTTAAGGTTGAATTGGCTGGGCACGTAGGGGGTGAGGAGGTTGTTCAGGGCCTTGGCGATCTGGTAGGTGGCAGTGGGGATCTGGGAGATGATGGGGCGGAGGGGGTTCCCAGGTTTGTGTGTTTTGATGGTTCCGTACGCATAACCAGGGGTGTATTCTCCGACGAGTTTTTTAAGGTGGATCCCTCCTTGTTTGGCGTTGATGGCGGTGATGGTGGTGTTGGCAATACGTTTGATTTCGTCGGTTGGGTTGCGGGTGATCTTTTTAAATTTAGTGTTGTCACTTAAGATGACGTCCATTTTTCTAAGATATTCCTCCTTGTCATGGATCACGAGGCAGGAGGCTTTATCCGCACGACGGATGATGATGTTGGGGTTGTCTCTTAATAGTTTGGCAGCTTGGAAGTGTTGTTTGTTGAGTATTTTGCTATGGTGAGTTCCTCTGGTTTTGGCGGCTTCAGCGAGGAGAGTAGGTTGTAGGGCGGGAGTAGTGGTGACCTTGCCATCCTTCTTGAGTCGTAGGATGTCGTCCAGGAGGATTTCCGTTTCTAGGCGTTTCCGGTGGGCGCCAGGTTTGGAGCTGTAGTGGCAGTTGAGGCCTTTGTTGAGGAGGTCTTCTTGGTCCAGGGTCAGAATGGTGTTAGTAAGGTTTATATATCCTTTTGTTGGTTTGGGTAGTTTTAAGTTTCCGCCATAAAGACGGGCAAGCTTTTTTATGGTTGTGTTTTCGGCTTGTCTTCTGTGTTGTTCAAGGAGTTGTTCGAGGGCTGTGTTGATTTCGGCTTTGAGGTGGTCTGGAGGGGTTTCGTCTTCCCAAATCCGTAGAAGAGCATCTCGTTCTTTACGAAGGTTGTTGGCGAGCTCACGTTTTTCAATTATTTGGTCCTTCACCAGTTCTTCACGAAACTGGAGGGTGCTGGTGCGATGTCTGGCATTCTCGTGAAGTTTTATGTTGGTAAAGCCAGGTAATAAATTTTCTTTAATACATACGAGGTTGAAAGAAATGGCAATTTCTGCGTTGGAAATTTTATTATTCAAAGTTTCCAGGTCTCTGATGAGTTTTCGCTGGGTGGCAGGAAGTAGATGAAGGAGATGAGCAAAATTCATGGTGGTACAGGGTTACATTAAAGTACATGATGATACAGGATATACGACGCGTTTCACTGGACAACCAGCATTATCAAGTAAGGAAGGAATGATATAAAAGGTAAACAGGAAGGGTATATATAGAGGGTGGAGGATCAGAGGAGGCGGAAAACAGGGGGCAAAAGTCTGCTATTGGTGGAAGGGAAAACTAGGAGAGAAAAAGGGGGTAACCGCTTCACGCATTCGCACTGGATGCGGGATGGTGGTCGATAGGTGGTCGATATATATATATATATATATATACTGTATATATGAAGTATTTCACTGGTACTGTAAGGGTTGAAGTGGGGCCTAGACTCCCTAAGCTACCAGGTTGTGTAGTCAATAAAATAAGAGTGGCTGCGTGAGACCAGAGTTATAGGAAATGAGGGTTATTCTTAACCAGACGCCAGATGGATCCCTCATCCTCGGGGGAGGTTGGGGGGGGGGGGGTATGAGACAATATTTATTACTGTACTGTATACAGATCGGCCAACTCATCATAACACCGTCATTGACAGTACTTAGTAATTGTTATACATGGTTGTGTCTATAGATTTAATACAAGCAAACATTATATTAGTTGAATCCCGCTTTTGATAAGAACAAATACAGTTCATTGATTTACTACGGTGTCCGCTTCCTCTACCTGGCGTGGATAAAATGATACCAATAATGTAGTATGTGGCGGCACAAAGGGTGTCCCGTTGATAAGGTCATTGTGCTCGATACAATGTAATACAGTGGCTAACCTTGGGAGTTGCTGGCTCTGGGCAAAACACAAAGTAGATGATGTAGACGAAAATACACAAATGTTGAAGACGTGAATATATTTAGATATTTGTAATTTGACAATTACTTTTCTTGTGTCGAAAATGTTCCTAATGTCGTATCAGGTATTCCAGCGGCTGAGGTACTAAAGTATTGTAATAACTACAGTCAATGAATGTTGTAGGCTTCTATAATCTGATCAATAAATATGTGGTGGTTTGACATCACTAATAAGAACACACTCACAAATGGAACCCTAAACATTAACTGCGGATTTGTAGGGTCTCTGGTGATGACAATAATGCAGAGACTGCTATAGGGTCAATCATGTCAACCATCTGTACAGTAGTCATCCATGCTGTATACATTTAACCTTTTCCAGATACGATTACGCTATTATTTTCGGTTTTCTGGCTGTTATTTATTCAGAATGGGAAGGGTACATGGAAGAAGGTTGATTGAGACCGTCTTTACCCTTTTAACTCGCATACATCCTTCCTAAGGTGTAAAATCGTCTAATGATGATAGCCAGACTATACTGTCAAAACGCGGTATAGTCTGCTCGGGGTTAATGTATTAAGGGGAGGCAGACCGTTTTTCTGGACCCCCTTCTCCCTAATGTTTAGCCCCACTAGTTTTCAGATTATAATACGTTCGGCCCATTAGTTTGGCGATTTTATCACCTTTCACCCCATTTCGTTGTCAGTGTTAAGACCTTTCGTGCCACTTAGGTGTCGATTATTTCCTGGCGAGCGATAGTGAGCCTGCAATTTTAAGAGGAACCGGCCTTCGGCCTGGACATTTTTCTACCGAAACATTTACAAATTTATCTTGAAGGGGTGTTTTTCTAAGCTTGATGGAGGTCTAGGGAGGAAACTAAACAAATATACGAATAATTAATAGGCCAAACAAACGGTCAGTTTCCCCTTAAGCGCCAAGAACTTATAACAGACTTTAGAATCCGGTACACTCAGATACCATAGTCTCTAGCCCACTCATAAACACTAGTGGACTGCACCTATTTCTAATTATGGAAGTATATCTATGGTAATGACTTCACAAATATATTTTTCTAATCATATTTGAATTGAAAAAATGTACAAATTTATCTCGAAGTAGGATCTTAGGGATGTTTTTAAAACTTATTGGAGGTCTAAGAAGGAAACTAAAAACATAATGCCTAATTGTGTGTGTGTGTGTATATAATTATACATAAAACAAACAATCGGTTTATTTCGAGCCGGCAGCCAATGAGGCTGAAAATATACAATTTCCTAACCTGACTTATTATAAGTAGTCAACAGATTGATTCTGACTGTCACAAAGGTGCCTACATAACCCTACATATCGCTACTATAATAATCAGTGTTCCTCAAAGCTATCCCAGTGTATACCACCTCCTCTACGAAGGGTACGTGGTACCCGTCTTGCAACACAATCCCACCCCTACTCTGTGCAACTCTCCAACCCAAGAGTGAAACGTAACTCTGTCTTTCTTCTATTCAACAACTGAGCCCTTGAACTCTCCCAGAATCAGTCTTTCCCTCTTCCTATGACTCAAATTGCTTCAAACTACGTGTGTCCAGGCATTTTGGCTCGAACGTCCCTTGATTTTGGTTCTGTCACTCTTTCAACTCTGGGGGAGGCACTCGCTACAGGCAGTTTTGCCTGTAGGATGTGGGCAGGGCACCAGGTGGAACCCAGAGGTGGCGCATCCACACTTAACCTTCACGTCGACCCTGAAAGTGTTTTAACAGTAACCTCACCGGCAGATAGCTGGGATCGAACCCGCGCTATCAGAGCCAAGCGACTTGCATACAATGACCCAGTGCGCTCGGCCACTGTGACCATGTGTGTGTGTGTGTGTGATCGGTTGTTTCTCTTAATGTACATACCATACAGTTGTGAAGATATACATAATATTGGAGTGGAAGTCATACCTAACCAATCACTAGGCATGCATCTACGAAAATAAAGGTTGCCTGCTTCTCCCTATAGAAGTAATGTAAACCAGTAGTAAGCCCCTGATCATTGTCTTGTCACTCTCAATATAATCCCCTTGTTAAGATATTGGGTGGTCGTTCTATCTATCTATCTATCTATCTGTAATATGTCTACCATTGTGTTGTTATCCACACCCCTTTGTGAAGCTAGTATACTCACAGTACACTTTCTGTCAAACAATTCAAACACATAAGAGCTATTCTTAACCCACTGTGCCCCAGCTAGTTATTAATAAATGTACCACCAGGGACCAGCCGGTTTTGAAAAAAAAAAAAAATTCCAGAAACAATAGCGAATGGGTTAGGAGTGAAGGATAAACCACAAAAAAAAAAAACGATAAAAAAGGTCGAAAATTGGTCCTACGGAGCCCCCGAAAACGGATTTTACAAGAGTAAAAAATTGAAGGCAATAACACCCAAAATTCCGATTTTTGCGCGCTCACGCGCACGCAGTTGGACTTTGAGAGTTTTCAACCATTGTTATGGTTGCGTGGGATACTTACACAGCTCCCATACAAATTTGAGCCCTCTAGGTCCCATAGGACCGAAGTAATTGGGACCGGAGTAACACTGACGCAACTGTTGCGTTGCTGGGGTTTAGCGTTACATACATTGCTGACGCAAACGCTGCGTCGCTGGGGCTCAGTGGGTTAAAATAATAGTAGGGATTTCCAAAGATCGAGGAAATAGGCTTCGTTAGTTAACACTTTGAGTACCAGCGACGTGTGTTATATTATATTCTAGATATATTTAGACGATATTATGCAGCTTAATAATGATCTGTGGTAGTTAAAAGGGTTGGTCGAGATAATTTGAAGCCTTATTATTGCTAGAGGTCCTTCCTAGGCTGAATACAATCGGCTAATAGTTGCCAGAATATGATAACAAAGATGTCCCTGGTACTGAATGGGTAAACATGGACTCAAATGAATACAAAGGAAGACAAACTACAACATAATATATGATGGTCCCTACTAGGCTACTTGTTAAAAAACACTATTGCCACAGCTCCAGAAAAACAGTGGCCCAGAAAACACAATGTTAGTACCATGAACGATATTGATAAGGTCACATTACTCGGGCACAGAACCAGTAAGTTGGGGATTAACCCCTTCAGCACAAAGACCCTTTTTTATCTTTTATTCTGGTTAAAGTTGTACAATTCTATGCAGCTTATGAGGGCTTACTGAAATCGTATTTACCCCTACGAGTCCTAAAGGTAGAGTATAAACTAAAGAAAAGTGTCTATTGGTACCCAGAATGAAAGGAATATTACATAATCGTGCTGAAGGGAAAAATGACAAGGTACTTATCTAGGCGATATTTAAATGTCTGGACTGTGTGGTGCTCTACAATATATCTAGGCTATCTGTTGTATACCATCCTTGTGAAATGATGAGTTACGTACAGTACCACCAATACATAACCACGACTGTACACTTAGGATCTATAGAATATACATGGTTTGATCTATATCATGAGGAAGTCCAGTAGCAAATTGACCACTTGTAAGATTCAGGCTATAAGGAAGTTGGAGCTGTAGACATTAATATTAAGCAAAATTACCAGCTAAAATACGGTCGTAGTATAAATATAAATACAAAACGCCAAATTAATCACACTCTCTATCCATCACAAACCTACATTATTATTGCATTTATGTTTAATATCGACGTTTACGGCTCCAACTTCCTTATAGCCTGAAACTCGCAAGTGGTTTAATGGATATATAGCTCATTCTGTTCACAGACAATAGGCGTTGATGTTCCGGTGAAGCTAGACCTTTGGTCGAATATCTTGTGCCACTGTTTACTTAACCCTTTAGTACCGGTTACGTCCTTTTCATAATATCCTGGGAACTATTAGAGGATTATATTCAGCTTCGATTTAAGATTTCAAGACGTTCGGCCATTTTGTTTGGAGATTTTAAGACGTTTCTTCCTATTTTTTCGCCAATATTAAGACGTTTCGTACCATTTAGGTGTCGACATTTTTTTCCTGACGAGTGAAAGCGAGGAGGAGAACTGGACTACGGCCGGGATATTTATTCTACCAAAAAAATTACACATTCATATCGAAAGAGGATGTTGAGGGTGTTTTTACTTTGTTTTTTATTTGTACTTATTTTTTCTTCTAGGAAGTAAACCCCCCCCCCCCCACCCCCATCAATATAAGCACGGGGGTGCCGCCGAGAGTCCGACACGTTATTGCTGAGGTACACATTAATATATACTGGTAAATAAGTTAAATGATAGTAGGCTACTACATATTTTCATCTGCCAATTATTATTAGGCTATGCACTATTGTCAAACCACCAATGCCTTTTTAAACAGCCAACAAAACAATAACTTTTCACGGGTAGGCTAGATTTGTTTTCGGAATACGTATTACAGTATTCTTGACATTACCGATTGATACCAACTGTGCTGATGCCAATTAAATATAAGCTTAAATTCATGTGAGAAGCATCAACTACTCTCCTGACTGTATATTACAGTTGATAATAGCATATTGCGAGGAAGCTCTTAGTAACTCTAATACGGTTTAGTAATGACAGTTTTTGTGTGACATGGCCTTATTTAACAAGGAATTTGCTTATAGATATGAATGTTAAAAGTCCAAGAGGACATAGAGAATGAAAGGTTGATATGTAACTATGTATGGTAGCCTACCCTACCCTGTCACACTTGCAGCATAGCCTACAATTTGAAGAAAACGGTAGCACATGCTATACTACACATTGTGTTATAATTCTATGTACCAAATATGTTACCCAATAGTATGCGAAGGTATGTTTTATTGTAAATATTGAGGTACATCATCATATACTACATCAAATAAGTTGTGTAAAAAAATATCCGTGGTTAGACGACATCTCCCAACTTGCTCGGGCAGCGTGGATTGTCGGTAAAAGACCATGGAAATTAGACGGGAAACCACGGAAATATTGGCAAGTGTGATAGCCCCTTAATTAGTGCTTTGTTTTCCTGGAGTAATATGTATGTTCTCCCTCCTGCCTCCACCCCTGTGTGTCTTTCTTATTAAGGTTCCCACTCTGCAATGTGACCTATCTAAGCACGTCCTTTATTCAATCTGCCCTACATCTATTAATTGACTTCTACCTACACCGTGTTTTGCTGTATTTTGTATCAAACCTTTCTTCCATCTATATTTTTCGCTCCTCTATCCCGTACATTACATATTTAGTTTTCTTATTACATCTCTCTTAATGTTTCCTAGCTCTACTTTCTTGACATTTCTATATTTTTCCTTAACATATAAATTACATAGTTCTTAACTTTCGTTTTTCACACTATTATTTTTCCACATACCCATTGATACCAGATAGTCCAGATTTCTTATAGCGTAGGCTATCCCCAATCTCATTGCTCTCAACACCCGTAAGTATTCCTTTAAAAACTAAAACGCATTTGTATAAAGCCCTAATTAGACCACTCCTTTGCTATACCCCACTGACCAGCACTCTTTTGGCAAACTGCCACAAAATTAAACTCCAAAGAGTACAAAATAAAGCACCATGGAACTCAGTGGTATGAGTTCCAAACATCGGAACACTTACATGAACTCTCCCGCATCCCTCCAAGTAATGTTTATAATAATGTTCTGGCTAACAAACAACTTAAAAACTTGAGACCTTTGATCACTTTGTCCAAATTTTTAATAATATTACCCAACCCATCCGTCCCTGGTCATACCTCTTACACCCCATTAATAGAGGCTCCCAATCCCCTATTCACTTGAAATATCTTTGACACACCACAAACTCACACTAAATTTGTCACCATTCTTTTAATCACCCACCAGCCAAAATTTCTCAAATATTATAAATTACACAATATAAAGTAAGCTCTTCACAAAACAGTGCAACCACCTCCTAACTCGGCAGTTGACAGCTATGCCTTGGTGCCCCCCTTTAGACCCTTACCATCCAAAATTGCCAGGCCACCTTATAGACCATTTCCATCCAAAATTGCCATTTTTTTTGCGACATTTACCACCCTAAATTAATACTACTTATGCCCTTACCACCCAAAATTTAGTCACCACCCCTTCTTGCATGCCATACTGAAGCTCTCCCAAAATTAACTCATAATAATATCGACAGAGTCACAAACCTCCTCCTCTCCACCAACCCAAATTGCACAACTCATGCACGTTGGGTCAAGCCCCGACACTCTTTATCCTCCTACTTTAACACTTTCTCTATTACTACACCAATAAAACTTCTCTTTCACTTTCACCCACCTTTTCTATATTCATTCAGTATGTGACTAATGTACTTTTCTGACTAAAATTTAGATTGGGCTGTACCATACCTTGTCAAACTATACAAATAGGTTTCTTTTCTATATCCTGTATCGGTTTTATAATATTTGTTATGGTCTTTTGCAGCAAACTAATAAAGACGCACCCTAGGAAGATCCATAGACCGATTGCTGCGCAGGCTATACAGTATTTGATATCATTTCGAATGTTCGCGTAATTATTGCCATAAGGTCTCAAACCATATTATGTAAATATTTAACTGTAATCAAGTGATACACACAAAAGAGCTTTACTTTCTACACATGCACTAGTGGATATTGCCACATTACCTTGTATTATTACTGTCTTAGTTATATTATATTTGTTACAGTTTAACACACAAATCTACTTTACAGATCATCACCATTCCTCAACCACGACACGCATCCCCTGAGGGTAGTAACGATGAGGGATATTAGCAGTGTTACGATTACAGGTGTGGGGAAAAGCAGTAACCAAATGATGCATGCATTAGTAAGAATGTTTTCCACCACGCAAACCAAGAGCAATCCAACACACTCTACCTGGAAAGAAGTAGGCTGCTGTCCAGGTATATTCTAGGAGCATAAAATACCAACCCCTTTATATAAACAATAGGGGGTACAAACATCCCTTTGATTTATACACTATGGGGTACAAACTTCCCTAAACAATTTATCCGAGATAACCTCAACCCGAAGCAGTAAGTGAATGATACGATGACGGGTTCTAAAGTTGAACTAAGCCAAAGGCATCCTACTTGGTGCAGGTCTCCTCTCATAACCACAGACTATGGGGCACTATGCTAGGCACCCATACCACTAGCTGACTTGCACAAGTAGTACACACTGGCACCCTCAAGGACAGGCAGGAGAAAAGTGAGGTTGATATAAGGCAAGTGAGCCAAAATTAACTAGGTAGCGCCACCACCTTTACTTGCTCATGCGCCTCACCAAATAAAAATTCGCCACACGAATCACGGCCCATAATAGTGCAAGGATGTTATATGACATCATGGCATTTTGCCCAGGTTAAAACCCCGTGACCGCGAATTTACAGTGAATAAAACACTCTATGGCTGAGAGGTAAAGTATTATTTATTCATTTCTTCCCCATTTAACTACTGTGTTATGCTTGTTCTAACGGACGACTATATACTGCAAAACACCATTTGTGTTTAACCCGGCAAGCGCGATAGGCCTCACGGAAGGCTTCCTATAGGGAACGCGATAGGCCTCACGGAAGCAAGACCATAAAAAAAGACTTCCAAAAAAAAAAAGGGCCTATCAAAACAAAGGAATTTGTCTCTAGGTGAGATAATTCCCCTCCAGTACTCATCCATGTAAATCTCACCCACCCCCCTCCCCTCCTTCCCCACCTTATTCCCCCCTCCCTCCCCTCCTCAATTATCACCTATTTTTCCTCTTATTATCATCATTTATCGGTTATTTTTCTCTCCCGTGATAATGTAGCACAAGAGGGTTGCAGAAAAGATCGTTATGTAACACCCAGACACCGGCCCACACCGCCCCGCTCGTCTCAGTTACCTCACAGACAGCGAGAGAGGAGGGTTGCCTGTGGCTCTCTCTCGCCTGAGATTATGACCGGGTGGCCAATATCTTCGTTTTTCACCACCCAAATGCTTTTCCCACTTATTTTAGCACTCTTGAAGGTTCATATATACATCATATATGTAAAATAAAAGCATACCGAAAACAAATAATGCTCTATATTGTAAATATAACGAATTCTGTCAGAATCCAAGGCTAGAAATGCACAAATAACTACCCTAGCCCCTAGGTCTATTTCGCGCTTGTCAGGTTAATGAGCCCGAAACATGATAGTTACACCAGTACCTTACGGAGCTGAAACAAATGAAAGGAGGTCCACCAAAAAATACTAAAGCTTAATACAAAGACTCGATATTGGTGTTACACGCTCTAACCCCATATGACATTTGTTTTAACACATTAGAAATGCTTCGCATATACTATCAATATACAACAACAGTATATTATTAATGTGTTTATGTTTTTATAATAATAATAAAGTGTTATGGTTTTATAATTTGTATTTATAATTTTAACAGTGGATACAATGAGTTGAGAGGCAGAGAGGTGTGACGGTGCTCTGAACTTTCTGATAAGAATACAAAATAAAACAGTGATTTAATAACATAAACAATGACAATGACAATGACTAGAAAAGCAGGTGAACGCGAGAAGTGTGGGCCTTGCGGATATTTTGCAGTAGTTGATGAAAACAAGAGACTGCAAAAGACATCGAGGCCGCCGGTAACGCTACCGGGACCAGGACGCCATCGAGGAGGGACAACAACAACAGCAATGGAGAGATGACCAGGCGAGATTCGTGCGGTAAGTGAAAAAACAATGTCAACAATTCTGACAAGGCCGTGGAATGCCGAAAAATGCAAAGTAAGGTACCATCAAAGGTGCACAAATATAAGTGACGGTCTATTCTTATGTTCCTTCCAACAACCAACTATACTCCTAAAATCGATTAATGAAATTTACAAACACATGTGGCAGTCCGTGGATTCGAACCCAGGATGCTCACACCGAAAATGAACACCTTATGCATCGTACCACGAATTATGAGATTAACATTGGGAGTGGAGAATGTTCATGGTTCTGTGACGGATGTAAGAAAAGGTAGTGAAAAACCTGATAGCCGAGATGGATAGGCTAAAGGATGAAAATAATAAAATGAGAAGAGAGGTGAGTAGGATAAAGGAACAGAATGTAATGTAGAATGGAGGATGATGGGTATGGAGAAAAAGTGGGATGAGAAGGAGGATGTTGTAGAAGCGTATACTGTAGAGAAGGTCATGAAGAAAATAGAAGAAAAGCAAGAGGCAGATCGGCGTATAAATAATTTAGTAGTGTAAAAATTTACCCGAGTCAGATAAAATATATGGGAAGGAGAGGGAAGCCGATGACAACGAGAAGTGATGTGTTGTTTAACACCGTATTGGCGGGCTAGGAGGTCTAGCGGAAGTAGCGCCCAGCGGGGTGTTTTTTACCCTAAATTGGGTTGTTTACGTGATCATTTTCATGCCTAAATAAGACCCAGAGTGTAAAACAAGTATCTATCCCTGAAAGGGCATAAACAGAGCTTTCCAATGACACCCGAACCATCCTTGTACGGCCGCTGGTTCTCTTGCAACGATCGTGCAACACGAGTGCAAAAACCCTGTAATTAGGTAATTTCCCTACATAATTCCCTGTGTAGCGAGTGAGAGAGGGGAGGGAAGGGTGGGAGTCACCTCAGTTGGTCCACCGCGGTGGTCGTGAGCGGTCATAGAGTTGCTAGGCTCCTCACACCGCTCGCTCTCTCTCTCAGCAACATTACGTGCTGAAAATGGCGCCACAACATAAGTTGTGAACCGCCACTTAGTCCAAATTTTATTTCACACGACATAAGTTGCGCGCCGCCAATTAACCCGTGGAGCCCCAGCGACGCGTCTGACGCGTCGGCTATGTATGTAACGCACAGCCCCAGAGACGCGCCTAACGCGGCACCCTTATAGCTCCAGTCGTAAGTCTCAGAATGGCTCTAGATTTATATGGGAACTACTTTGGGATCCGGCGGACTACTTCCAAAACGTTTTGTCCAAAACGCGTTGCGCGCGCGGGGAGGGAGAAGGGCACCCGCCTTCTCAACACCACATGGTCAGTTTACCGCGCACCCTCTCGAGTGAAACACCATGTCTCGTCGTTATAATGCCCGCCTTACCCGCCCCTGCAGTACAGAAGATGTCATGGATATACTGTGTGACACTGACAGCGCTGGTAGTGACACTGACTACGGCATTGGACGAGTCGTGGAGAACGAAAGTAAATGCCCCTCACAAAGCAGAAATAAGAGAGCTAGAGGAAGAGGGGGGGGTGCTTGCTCAGATTCCTGTTCAGGCGGCGTAGGCCGTCACAAAGACAGCAAGGGGCAAGTGCACCTCCCCGCCGCCCACTTCCCCAAGACCCCACTGAATCCTCAAGAATAAGTGGGGACGAGGTTTTTGTTGCAGATGAACCTGCTGACCCTCAAAAATTCACGTGCGTTTACCTGGTGGAAAGAACGAAAGGGATTGGGGGGGGGAAGAGAAGAAGCGGGCGAGTCTGGGAGTGCAATAGGAGGTACCACCCCCACACCCCGCCTGACCTTCCTTCCCCACTTCCCACTAATCTCCCCACCTCAAGAAAAATACCCCGGGGAGTTTTTCTATGGGCGTCAACAAACCTAGTGACGAACAACCTGGTGATTGGAGAAATGGGAACAAACGTGGTGGCCGAGAGAAAACCAAGGCGGTCACGTGACCCAAAAACGCTCCCTCGTCCCCTCCTGACCCAGAGCACGAGGGGAGGGGGATGAGTCACCACCACCATCATCACCACCACCACCACTACTACCAGACTCTCTGCCCTCGCCATTACTTTCCCACCCCCACTATCCCCTTTCAGGCCTCCATCCCGTTACACCCCCCCACGAATGTTCTCCCTCATCCTGAACCAGGGCCCCCTCCTGCGCCACTGCATTAAGCACCAGCCTCCTCCACAACGCCACCGATCTGCCCAAAACGCCCTGCCAAGCAAAAACGACGTGGGCGTGTCATATCCGCGCGGGCGTGCCACCCGCCGGCCGAATGCTTAAGGTTCAAACAAATAAGGAGCCCCAGCAACGAAATCGAGCTCTAGATTCTAGCTCTCGATCAAGTTCGAGGTCCTAGCTCCAGACCCCCGTCCACCCCCCCCTCCTTCTGCCCGCCCACGCCGCCCCACGCTCCACCCCGCACCCGCCCAACCCGCCCCCGGTGCCCCCTGACGATGAACCCTGATGAGCCCAGATTGCCCCATTCCTAGCGACGAAGAAGGCGCTGATACGGTGGGATGGAGTGGATGGGGAAAAACTATCTACCAGGACAATACCACTTTTGGGG
>CM064518.1:6013782-6280783 GCA_032716605.1 Paralithodes platypus
CACAGGTTGTAAAGTTACAGGCAACGACCACTCACGACATTCCTTATCCCTCAGACCCATCGTCAACACGTAATCCAGCTCTGCTTGCACCACAGGCTGTCGAGCAGGATTTATATGGTAGGGAATTAAACTGAGCCTTGCACTGTCTCCAGCCTCCATGTCGGATTCTACCCCGTACATCAGGCCTGGAGAAGCAACAAACATGCGGATGCACTGCCACAGCCTAGTAAACAACTTATCTCGCAGAACAACATGCCTAGTGCCCTCCCACAACCCAGCCGAGACCGCAGCTTTTCTCCCTCCTTCTCCACCTTCGTCCCTAGAACAGCCAGGTCATGAGAGGGACAATCAGTACCACCTGTGCAGTCACTCCCATAGTTCATTATTGCTAAGGCTTCCCCGCCGATACCGTACATGCGCACCCCCGCATTCCTTACGACTACATCTGCCTGCGCAGCATCACCGCTTTTAGTGACATGGCCAGATACAGTCGGTCTATGGTAGGGCTGTTGCATTCGACTAGAGCAGCATTGGGAGGCTATACGATGACCGGGCACATTCACTCCACAGCCAATCTCACCAATCTGCTCAATGTCCTCCTTTGAACCACCACCCTTGGCAGCCATGGGTCGACCTTGACCTGACAACCATGTCCAAGCCTCGTCGCCCACCTTGAACCACCGAAACAGCGAGGCTACCGGTCTCCCAACATTCACGTGACCTGCCCGCGGAACATCTTGCACCGCCTGAGTTGTGAGGCTCGGGGGCTCGGCACGACCAGTGGGGTATGAACCGAGCTGATGCTGGAGCGCTGCACACTGCTGCTCAGGCAGGTGCTCTAGCGCTTCCACAGCCACCAGACTTTATGGTCAGTTTTGGTGTCATTGCTCTTGTTCTTAGTGTAATTATGTGTATCAGTGTTTCGGGGAGGGGGAGGGTTACGCTCCTTATTGCCTGTATCACTTCTCTGTGCAATTATCATATGTGATCCAAAGGGCAATGAAACGGAGGCGAGCGCCGCGGCTACGCGCTGTTCCAGCGTATGCCCCCAGCTTTGTTTTGCTATCTCCATAACAGTATTTAGTCACCCTGAAGGTATATGAATAATTCTCTAACTTTTGATATTTATGGAAACGCTTTTTCGAAGCACTCCGTATATTAATTAATGTATCAATATAATAAACCCCATGTGTGTTGGGATGGTTTGGGCTAGTGGAAAGGCTGTCATGGCTGCCAACATGACAAACCATGTGTGGCTATAGCAGACGAAAAACTGTATACTTTCATCCTTGACCAACTGTACAATGCAAGAGAGAGAGAGAGAGAGAGAGAGGGAGAGAAGAAAGGATAGAAGAAGGGTGGGAGTGCGAGGGGGAAGGCGGGGATATGGGGTTGGAGGTAAGCAAGTAGGGAGGGAGGGGATGACGGGAGTGGGGGAAACTCCACCTGTCCGAATGCTTAATCAGCTCTTGCCAGCTTTGCCTTGAAAACCAAGAGTAAACTCCTTAATGAAATACACTTGACAATCCACTGTAGTGCCATAAATTAGGGGACGGTGTAGAACAAGCTGTGCCAAATTGTCATATTGATCCAACTGTTTGTTTAGAAGGTATTTGCAAAAAACGATTCCTCATGGGGTCTGAAATGGATAGTAGGAATGAAATACATGTTATAAGAAACCTATAGGTCACGATAAAATCGATGTATGAATTTAATTACATAAACTTTATATTGTCCGTACTCATAAAGGCATTGAACTGTTCTTATAAAATGCATAAGTGTATAATAGAAATACCTTGAACAACAACAGTATCGTAGATATATAAAGTTATGATTCCTCCTTTAGCTTCTTTAACAATTATTCTCATAGAAAGATCAACATTAACGTTTTACATACAAAAATCCACATATCTTGTTGCAGCTTTAACCCATTCGCTGCGGGTGACGTTATGGAATGTTTTGGCAAGTTACAGCAATTTCCAGGCTTTAAAAGCCTGTAAAAAATGTAAGAATCGAGTGTCGAGTGTCAGTGGGTGGAAGCGTGAGGGGCCCACCTCCGATCCTCAGAGCACCGAGCGGCTCACTGAGCAAGGCTGTGTGGTGGGCGAGTCTCTCTCTGTCTCTCTCATAAGTGCAGCCAAGCGAGCGAGTGTTACATAATAGCGGGGTTCCCGCATTTCACTGGGATCACTGCGGGTGAACCAGACCATGTATACGGTCCGTTGTGGTGTCATTTTGAAGCTATTTTCGCCTAGTTTTCGGCAGAATACACTTCATTTAATGCAGATGCTTGATTTATCATTCAGGAGTGCATGAATAGGCCCTAAATAGCCCAAAACAGCCCGCAACCAAAGGGTTAAATTAACTCCCTGCTGCGATTTTAAAGATTTTGTAACACAACTGAAGTTCTCATCTTACCATTTGTGCTGTTGTGCCTGTTTGTACGAGGTGAATCTCTGGTGTGTCAGCCATGATCCCGACCATGATGATGTCCCAGGACTTGTTGTTGTAATGGTGATGCTGCAGGATGATGTTGGCCAAGCTGATACACCACCTTACATACTGCCCCCGGTGTGAGGGTTGGTAACTCTGGTAGTAGAGGTACTGTACCGCCCACCACTACACACTGCCGCCGGTGTGAGGGTTGGTAACTCTGGTAGTAGAGGTACTGTACCGCCCACCACCACCACCAAGGGCTGACACACTACCTTAAACACTGCCCCCGGTGTGAGGGTTGGTAACTCTGGTAATAGAGGTACTGTACCGCCCACCACCACCACCAAGGTCTGACACACTACCTTACACACTGCCCCCGGTGTGAGGGTTGGTAACTCTGGTAGTAGAGGTACTGTACCGCCCACCACCACCACCACCAAGGTCTGACACACTACCTTACACACTGCCCCCGGTGTGAGGGTTGGTAACTCTAGTAGTAGAGGTACTGTACTGCCCACCACCACCAAGGTCTGACACACCACCTTACACACTGCCCCCGGTGTGAGGGTTGGTAACTGGTAGTAGAGGTACTGTACCGCCCCCCCCCACCACCAAGGTCTGACACACCACCTTACACACTGCCCACGGTGTGAGGGTTGGTAACTCTGGTAGTAGAGGTACTGTACCGCCCACCGCTACATACTGCCCCCGGTTTGAGGGTTGGTAACTCTGGTAGTAGAGGTACTGTGCCGCCCACCACCACCACCATCACCACCACCAAGTTCTCCCTACATATTTCAGAGCAGGAATTCTTTCCACAGATTCTTCTGATCACTGTTATTGCTTAACTCCTTCAGACATATTATGTTCCAATAAGTCCGAGGAGGCGGGAGCCCCGGGATCATTGCCACTGCCTCGCACTACACTCACAACAGCACTGCGGCCGTTAGAATTATCGGAGGAGGCTGAGGTTGCCACCAACGGTTTTATCGTAAGCTAACTTATCGGACTTACTGAGCTCATATGACGCAAAATCGCGTCATAAACTTATTGGAGAGGCATGGAGATAAGTCCATATGACACGATCGCGTCATATGAGTTTTTGGTTATAAGTTCCATATGACGCGATCGCGTCATATATGTCGCAAGGAGTTAACCTTCATCCCCCGTACTAAGATTTTTATATTCTTATTGCGTTTTAAATGTAGTTAACATGTACGAATTTGATGAAAGAAGAACGCATTATTGTCCAAGTGATTATGAATTTCAACACGATCGTGGCAATTCGTCATCTAACAACAATGTCAAAACGTACGAAATTAGGTGAAAAATAAACTACTTTTGTTATTCCTTTAGTCAAAGTTCACCACTGAGCGAACCACTGCTTCTGAATATTGCCATCTGTGTTAATGCTTCGCGCCTAGTTCGTCCACCCTATTTATGTGGTGATTTGGCTGCCTCCTGAGAGCCAGAGATTGTACTACAGACAAATATTATGTATTAATTTAACTGATGCCGATTACAATGCTTCCTGACTGTCTCTGAGGTTTGTATTACCGCGATTTGGTTTAATGTCTTATGTGTTAATACTTATTAATTAACAAGTATTATTAGATTCCTCTTTCTACTCATTATTTATTATGAATGTTATAATGTTAAGTGTATATCGTAATATCTTTTATAGCCACTCCATATTCGTCTACTTTAGATACACAAAAATCTAATTCCTAAACGCGGACGTAAGCAAGCCTGTGTGTTCAATAGGGTAATGACCCAGCAATTTTACTCATCTTGCGAGCGCCATTGCTTTATGAGTCAGTCCTCGAAGCATAATGAGGCTTTACTTGTGATTTTTATTTATTTATTTATTTATTATTATTATTTTTATTTTTATCAGCAGAACACCTGCAAACCAACTGCAACATTGATATCACCATACCCTACATTATTAGCCACATATTACCACGTGTGAAAATGGACCTGTATTCCACTGAAATATCGTATATAGGTAGACGTTTTGATTTTCGTTTTCACTCTCGCATTTCTTGTATATCTATCAATAACATTAAGTGTTTAATATCTCCGAAGTGATATTCACGTCATAGATTATAGAGCAATATATTCATATTTCCGTCTGACAACTAAGTCCAGGAACACGTTTTTAAACACCCTGTATAAGGTAGGCGGGCTCTGAGATATGGCTACCAGGGCTGCCAACATGACAAACTATGTGTGGCTATAGCAGACGAAAAACTGTATACTTTCATCCTTGACCAACTGTACATAAGATATGAAGCCATGCACATGGTACTTGTCTATAATGGCAGATAACCAAACATTATACGCCGAGTATGGTTGGATCGTTTATACAAACGATCGTGGCCGCTGTTGTACCTTGTTTGACCGTTATACGGTGTTTGGTAGGTGAAAATGTTAACTTGGTAACTGACGGGCATGCGGCCGTAGAAGGTGTATAGCCACATGCTGTAGAGGAAGGTGTGCTTCATCGCTGACGGTTCATCGCTGACGGTCATGGCCAACATGCTACGATGTGAGCGTGGGTCCAAAGCAGTAATTGCGCTTCCACTTGTCCATGTCTTTAACCAGGAGAAAAGCGCTAACAAAATGAGGATTAGTCTGAATAGGTAATTCATTAATCAGTGTTATGCCGATCTATAGCTGGTGTGTTATGACTTTGTTCCATATTAAATTTTGATCTCGTTCTTCATATTTATTATCCATGCCATGCCGCTTGGCTGGCTCAGTGGTTATCATCTCCGTCTCCCATGCACGGGGTAGGGGGTTCAAATCTCGCTCAGATTTGAAAGGTTTTTCTGAGATACAAGCTTGGCGGTACTGTCTCTCCTTGAGCAAGGGAGATGGGGTAATGGTGTCTGGTTGTTACTAAGCGTTCCAAGCGCTTGTGAATCCCGAAGGGGAAGATCCGGGCGCTATATAAGTAACCACACGATTATTGTTATTATTATTATTATTATTATTATTCTCTTCCTCTCCAAATCGTTCTACTGTCTCAGCCAAAGGTTAGATTCAGTGTAATGGGGTCGGCACTTTTCCTGCGCTTGAGAGGGACGGTATGTAATTGTTGTCATGTTACTCGATGATTTAAAGCTGGGGCTAGTTATTACTCTCTTACATATTCCTTGTTCATTTCTCTGGACATTAAAAGTTATCGAGGGTTATTACTTGTTGTGGGTTTTCGAGGGTTATTACTTGTGAGTTTTCAAGGGTTATTACTTATGAAATCCCGTTAAATCGTGTTCTTGAGTTCTTGACTTCCCTTCTCAGAGTTCGTATTTCGCTTGATGGTGGTTGATTTATTATTGCTGACTTCCATAATAGTTGTTAATTGAGCATTGCTATTACTTGTATAATTATTCACGGGTCAATTATTCGTTTTCTTACACATGGTCATGTGAAGAAAACGTAGTGTCCAGATAAAACGCTAAGTATGTTTCACTGCTATCTATGACATTAAAAGTGAAATTATTTTGATCATGATACCGTTATCAATATCCGTTATATATTATATTTTGAAGCATGTTATCTAATCTACAGCTTTTCCTTCCCCACATAGGCCATATGATCATGTTGCAGAGGCCATGGGAATGACCGTAAAAGCAGTGCGGTTAATGGTGACGCACAGCATGGGTTCTCGGACAGATACACCACCTGGGACAGCCACTCCCCCCGTAGCACTGCCAAACTCACCGACACCCCCTGCCACACCACCTGTCTTTGACAATTTCACCGTTGGTGCCATTCGCCGCCATATACATGCCAAGTTTGCAGCCAAGGAAACCTTTACTATTTGCACCCTGACAGAAAGTATGAAGATGGCAGGTATTATTCCGAGGGAAATCTCAGAGACGGCGATGTGGCGAGTGCTGCACAACATGGGGTTCCGGTACAGGACATCACAACGGAAAATGTATGTGCGAAAGGAGTCGTTGGATGTTGTGTGCCGCCGTGTTGAGGCTCTCCGACCACTCCAGCGACATCACATCGGAAGGAGGGAAGACAGGTGGTGTATGTGGACGAAACGTGGTTCACCACCCGAATGCAGCACAACATGGAGTGGGTAGATACATCCCAGCCTGCCACTAGTGCCACCTACAGCCGTCAGGTGCCACCTGGAGAAGGGGAGCGATGTGTGGTAGTAGCAGGTGGTACAGTTGACGGTTTCGTTAATGATTCCTTTTTGTGCTTCGCTGCAAAAACCAAAACTGGCGATTGCCACGGGGAAATGAATAGCAACCTGTTCCTCCGCTGGCTCACGTCGCAGCTCCTACCGGCTCTGGCTGAGCCATCAGTGTTGGTGTTAGATAATGCACCCTACCACAGCCAGATGACGGAGGAGAGTCGCCCACGACTGCTACCAACAAAGCGGAGCTGGTGAAATGGCTGGAGCACCGCAAGTTCCCCTTCCCACAACATGCCACACGTCCCGAGCTTTTGCAACTCTGCAAGAAGAATCGGCCAGAACCACGGTACATGGTTGACAAAATTATCCGAGAATGGGGTCATGAAGTCGTCCGACTGCCACCTGCGCATCCAGAGCTTAATGCCATCGAACAGGTGTGGGGCTGCATGAAGCGGTATGTGCGCTCCACGTTGCACCGGTTCACGCGGGCAGGTCTACAGGTCAGGCTAGAAGAAGCCAAACGTTGTGCAACAAAGGAGGTGTGGGCAGGTGCGGTACGACAAGCCAGAGCCTTCGAAAACGAGTATTGGTCATCTGACAATATACATGCAGGTGTGGAACCTGTCTGCATCACCATCGACAGCGATGACGAGGATGAGCTGTTTCTCGATAGTGATGAAGATTAAAATATAATATATGCTCGATTGTTTGCATTATTAATCCACCTATCATATATCCGCTTTCTATCTTTGTATGCAATGACTTTTTAGCATATGTCTACAAGAACGCTGATCGTATGACACTGTCTTCCTAACGTCAGAAGTAATACACTGTATATATGTACCTTTCATTTGAGTTTCGTTTTACGTATTTACTCTGCTCTTGAATCCCCGCTCCATTACCACACGTATTCCTTTTCGACTCCTACCCAATTTCCTATAAATGATCAAGCCTCAGCTACCTCATCCCATCATACGCACAACGTAGCCTGTGGGAAAGAGGGATATATACAACCTTCAATGGTTATATAATAACCAAACAAACCTCATACAGCACTTATGCAACAGGCAATTACGCTGGAACAACAATCACTATTGTTCGCAGAAAAAAAAACCTACCTTACGTAGCATATACTTTCGAGTTATCTGTCAATATAGACAAGTAACATGTGCATGGCTTCATATATCATGTACAGTCACAAGCATAAATACTGCAACACCAGCTACATACCAACAACCATTTAATTACGAAAGATTTATGCTAAACATTATAAAACTTCACAACTATTTGGTTATACTATAAACAAATAGTTGCAAAATGTTAGAATGTTTAGCACAAATCTTTCGTAATGAAATGGTTGTTGGAATCTGGTTGGTATTCCAGTATTTTTGCTTGTGACTGTACAGTCACACTATCAAGTGATGACTCGATTCCCAGTACCCTTCTTTTAGAAAAATAAGCTCGCTATCGCTCGCTATCTTCAGGCTAGCGAGCCTATTTTTCGATAGAGAAAAGAAGTCCGGCTTCGCTGTAGACAGTTTTCTACCGAAAAATCAGCTCGCTACCGCTTGCTAGCCTGAAAGGGGAAGGGGAGAATATATTAAATGGAACTTTGTCAGAAACTTTAAATAAGCGAGACATCACTTATTTGGCCGATTGTACAACGAGAGAGAGAGAGAGAGAGAGAGAGAGAAGAAGAAAGGATATAAGAAGGGTGGGAGTGCGAGGGGGAAGGCGGGGATATGGGGTTGGAGGTAAGCAAGTAGGGAGGGAGGGTATGACGGGAGTGGGGGAAACTCCACCTGTCCGAATGCTTAATCAGCTCTTGCCAGCTTTGCCTTGAAAACCAAGAGTAAACTCCTTAATGAAATTCACTTGACAATCCACTGTAGTGCCATAAATTAGGGGACGGTGTAGAACAAGCTGTGCCAAATTGTCATATTGATCCAACTGTTTGTTTAGAAGATATTTGCAAAAAACGATGCCTCAGTAGGTCTGAAATGGATAGTATACGTGTCTAAATGCCCGTAAAAATGTAGTACTGATCCTGAAAAAACAAAATGTCCTCTATATCACCTACCTCGCAAGAGGTTTCCTATAGTCTTACAATAGCATTACTACACCAAAACGTCACGAAATGACCCCCTATATCTTCCCAACGCATAATATAAAGATACCCGGCCATACACGGAGATATATTGACTATGATGTAGGATCACTCCTCTGGCAACATATGTGATGTGGCTTATACAATGGTGCTGCCATCTAGTGCGGCATAAACAAATGAAACAGCCAAGATCTAGAACACTTTTCATTCAATAATCTCGGCGCCTTGTGAAAGTTACAAGTTCTTGAAAAGTCTACAGCTTCGAGGTTAAATACATTAAACAATATAGTGTTGGCTAGACGGATGGATAACGTTCCCAACCTACATAATGTAAGAACTGGTGAAGAAAGTCGCCATTACCTCGTATACAAAGTTATATTTGTATAACTTACCACGATAGTAGGTGTATGGTAGCCGGGCCAGAAACTAGCAATACCAACTACATCTCTCCAGTTATAGATATGAGAGCTTTAGTGGGGGGAGTTGGTTACCGGGTCGTACTACACCTGTTTACAATAAAGAACATGAGTGTGTATGGAATCAATCTGATAATAAACGGTTTTGCCATCTCGCCGAACTATCCCATATCGGTACCAGAAACACAAATGTGATCAGCATTACTATACTTAATGTTTTTTTTCACTAGGCGAATAGTCTTTATATCTAAGCATCTGAATTGTCAAAACTAAATGGAAAATATGAAACTACTATGTGTCTGTTTCATGGTAATACTGTACAATGTTTTCGTAATTAACACATATAAGGACAATATTCGTATTAACCGAGTAGTTAAACCCTTGAGTATCTGTGATTCTATTTCAGTTTTTATGGTTATCATGAAGCAAATTTATGGAGCTTAGGAATGATCTCCAGGAATGAAAAAGGTACGCACTACCTTAACTCCCCTCCTCTGACTCTTGTAGTTCCTTCCTAAGCTGAATGAAATAGCTCAATAATATCCAGAATAAGAATAAATACTGGGTTATGGTGTACTGAAGGGGTTAAGGCTGGGGAAACAGAGAGAGAGAGAGATTGATTTTGATTTTGCCCCGAGGGGCGAGTTTATTAAGCAGCTCCCCCCATCCTGCGAGGGATAACCACTGGTAAAGCGATACATACTGCTCAAAGAGCCATTATTCCACTGAAACAACAGCATCGTCGTCTGGTTACATTCATATTTGTGGTTATAAATCAGGTAGGCATTATTCATATGTGTTATTATAGTTTCCTCATTTAATTGCCACATGTGCTGTATATACACTACGTAGCTCATGAGAGGGGGAGGGAATCTGGGGAAGAGGGAAGGGACTGGTGGGGTGGGAAAGAGGAGGGGGCCAGGTGGTCTGTAGGTAGGAGAGTATGTGGTACTGTGTCACCTAAGTGTAACTGGGGTAGAGGGAGGGGGCTGGAAGGGGGATAGGGTCTGTTAGGGGGGGGGGGGGGGGAGAGGATCTGGGGTATGTTGTCACCTGAGAGTAAGTGGGGTATGGGGGGACTGGAGGTGTGACAGAGGAGGGGAGGGGAGGGGGGGGGTGTGTGCTCTGTAGAGGATTGTGGAAAATCGCATTAACACTGGTGTTCAACTATAAGTTGTCACTTTTCAATTGATATGCAATAGAAAACCCTAAATGGAGGCCGGTAAGATTACATGGTTGTTGTTGTTGTTCCCCAAGCTGCCTGGCCGAACAGCCCCAAGGCCCTGAGCAAAGGCAAGGCCATAACCGAGCGCCCCCACAGAACCCTCCCTGCCTACCACAATAAAGCCTGGGTGACCGAAGCCACTCCACGGCGGGGAGCTGAGGAGGGTGCGGAAATGCCCGGGAAACCAAAGCCCCACCCAGGGCCCTGTGCCCCTCAGCAATTATGAAGAGAAAGTTGAGGGGCAAAGGAACAATGTGATGCTTTGGCTTCCAATATTGGTAGATTGGGAGGTCAATCCACGGAAGAGACGCCGTCACTTGAGATCTAGAAAATATATAAGTAAACAGAACAGTCAGAGTAAGCTATGGGTATGGCAGAGATCGCTCAGTTCTCACTCTGATAGACCAGCCCATCATCACATGACTAGAACCCAATCCTCTCAGCATCAGCTAGGAAGGCCCTAGAAAGCCGCCTTTGGCGGGGGGGGGGGGGGGGGGGGATAGCTCCCCTATTTCAACACCTTTCGGGGTTGGGCACCCGTTCATACTATTTGCTATTATGTGTGTGTGTTAGCGGGAGAGAGAAAGATATTAGTTTCGGTTGTATAATTATTATCTAGGAATTAAGATGACAGATCAACTATATGTCTGGAATAATGAATGCAATTTTATTATCTGTATTATCTGAGCTTCTTGCTTTGTATAGGTGCACAGTGCGCCCCTGTATCGAGTATTGTTCACATGTGTGGTGAGGTTCCACCCATACCGCATTTCTCGAAAGAGTAAAGTCTAATTCATTTTGCCTCATCAACTTATACTTCCTCTTACTCGTTCCCTACAATCTCTGTTTTCTACACGCCATAGTGTTGCATCTCTCTTCACACTCTTCTATCGCCGGTGCCTCACACTCGGCGCAACACCCGCCTTACAACACAGTCCCACTCCTATTCTGTCCAACTCTCCAACCCAAGAATTAGCAAATGTTCTCATTCTTTCTTCTACTAAACAAGTGAACTCTGGAACACTCTCCCTCAATAAATCTTTCCTTCATCCTATGATTTAAACTGTTTTCAATTCTGTGTGTCTAGTGTTATGTAATCCAGAATTAAAATCGATTATAAGCCAGATTAGTATATTAGTTAAGTTTCCCACTCATGAGTTTGATTCTCGAGAGTTCTAAACCTGTCAGGATTTAGCCTGTCTCTCCCAGCCTTGCGTCATTACATTCACGAGTGCAGTAGAATATTCTAGTTTCTCTGGTGTCATATACAGTATACAGTATATACCCCCTGAGTCCTGCTTTCACTCTCAGACCTACTGACTCATCACGCCTGTTCTCTCTCTGTACATAGTGACCCTTATACCTAGTGAAGTGACATATCTCTCCTGGCTACCTTCAAACGTTTAAGCAGTCTGCATTCCTGTTCTGTGATTGGGGAGTTGAGTATATAAGTGTGTCCCATATCATAGCCTATTATTATTGTTAGTGATATTGTTGTGTATTATTATAAGTTTATCTAGGGATCAATTATTTGGTTATTTCCTTTTGATTGCATATCTTAATGTTATAAGTGTAAAGCATTAATTAATTTTTGATTAGTTTCAAAGTTTGTGAATTTGCTCAGATTAATTTAGTTACCCCTTATTGTAGTTTTAGAAGGAATATTTTCTCAAGGGATAGTTTAGTGCTTGTTTCACTTTTAAATAATTGTATTAATTACTTGTATTGCTTTTATTAATATTGTGTGGATTCCCTTAAGTTATTAAACAGATATTAACCATTATGTGATATAGCTATTTTTACCTTGTATTGCTTCAGTAAAGGTATATAGTTATTTATTTTTCACTAACATACTGTAGTTTCTGATAATTATTCTTTTTGTTACTAGTCCAAATCTTAATGCATTATATATTTGTATCACTCGTCCTGAAGAGACTGATTATATTGTTACATTATAACACTTAATTTAATTAAAATAAGAATTTTTAATCTAGTTTGCTTTTGAACCAGAATATTTTGAGTTTGTTCTGACATCAGTCTTGAATTTCATATTTAATCTATTGTTTATGTCATTTCACCTCGACCATAAACATAACCTAGGCATTTGTACTCCAATGTCCCTTGAATTTGGCTTTCTGTAACTCTTTTGGCTTTGGGGGAGACACTCGTCACAGTCCGCCTGCCTTTTGTCTTCTTCATACACATTGGGAAAAAATTATATATTTTCAAGCCATAGTTATTATCATGACCATTTTGCAGTAAGGGACCCAAAATCGGGAAACGAACCCCCAAGTTCGAACCTCCAAGCTGCGAAAATTTTATATTTTCGCGATTTCGAGGTTCGAACTTGGGGGTTCGTTCTCCGATTTTGGGTCCCTTACTGCAAAGTTCCATTTTCGTGTCCAGTCCAGATCTACTGTAGTCTATGATACAGTATATATATATATATATATATATATATATATATATTATATTCTTTGTTTGTTTTTAGTTTCCTCCCTAGACCTTCATCAAGCTTACCCCCCCCCCCCCCCCTTCCCCTCAGAATGTCCTTGAAGATTCCTCCTCTTAAATTACTGGCTCGCTATCCCTCGCAGGAAACAATAGTTACCTGAATGACATTAAAAGTCTTAATGTTGACAAAGAAATGGGGCGAAAGGCCTTAACATCGCCAAACAAATGGGCCGATTGTCTTAATATCTGAAAACTAATGGGGCTAAACATGAGGAAGAAGGGGGACCAGAAAGATGACCCATCTTCCATTACGTAACATAACTAATTAACTGTTTATAGAAAATAATCATAAGTCCATCATACTATAAGCACGTTTTTCAAAGGCACAGAGAGGTAAGGTGAATGTCTGGTAAGGTCTGGTAATGTTTGGTGATTTTACCAGACAGAAGTAGACAGCCTCCCTAGATTATTTGGTAGTGCCTGGTCAAGACCAGACACTACCATAGACTGTGGGCGTGGCCAACGGTCGGATGGGGTGGTGGTGGGGAGGGGGGGGGGGGGGGGGGAGGGCTCTGATGACGTCAGATGGACAGACAACCAATCAGAGCCCTGAAAAAGCGGAACGGAATGAAATTATTCAAATATTAAACAACTGAAAGGGAAGAGCTATTGCCAAAACTGCATCATGAATTTACCTCAAACTAATTATTTTGAATAAATGAAACATTTGTATTACTACATAGTTGGAAGCAATAATAATGCTAAATTAAAAGGCTTTACACTGAATTATGATTCTAAATTAGATATATTGAAATATGAAAAGTCCGTTCAAAACAAAAAAGCTGTCTGGTCCACAGTGTCTTTGAAAAATGCGCTATATGCTTCCTTCCAGTCATAGAATCACAGTGGATAAAAAGCCTATGGTTAGCTGTTTATGATTCAAACTATCCAACACCTCACAAATTAGGTACAAAGCCTTTTGAATAATCAGCCACAAAATACTTTATGACTATATCGTATTTAATGTTCAGTGTATGTAGATATATGTATTTTTCAGCTCCATCTAGTTCCTACATTCAAATTGTTATTTTTTGCTTTTACTTCTTCAAATATTTGTATGTTCTATTTCTTGACAAAACACTTCTATTGCGCATATTATAATGCATACTAGCCCTATTTCAATTACATTGCTGCTTATAAGTTTTTGGTAGTACACTTATCTTCTGATCCTTAACTGTCTTGTCCTTAATAGCTAACCTCCCTATTCCCTATATCTCCCTATATTGACCCTAAACTTCTGTTCACTTACCTAAGATTCCCTTTATTTTCAATTAATGCATGCCATTATTTTCCCAGTGTTGGAATCGGATAGAATAAACTGTTTTAGTTAAAAATCCAGGTATTTCCCTTTGATAAATAACTGGAAAATTAGCTAGTCTTCGTAGCGCAATGAATAAATGCACTGAATTTCGGTGTGAGCATCCTAGGTTCGAGTCCCTGGACTGCCACATGTATTTGTTGATTTCATTAATTGAGTTTAGGAGTAAAGTCGGTTGGTGGAGGTAACATAATAATTTCATTGTCAGTGCATAACAAAAACTCAAATATATTTATGTAGTTGTTGGAAGGAACATAATAATGGGTGGTTGTATATTTAGTTAGTGTACGATAAGTTTCCTTTTGACCGAAAGAACATAACTATGAACAAAACTGACTCGTTACCCAAACCTTTTTGCACCCAACATTCTGGAGCTGTGTAACTCACTGCACCAGTTCTCTCAACGTAACCAAACTGATGTTAACTTTTCTCTCTCTCTCTCTCACACACAACCATATTCCTCAAAGACAAAACTCAGCTACATGCACGGCTCCCTAAAGTCCATCCCTCAATAACCCTCCTTTCCCGTGACTGTGCATGCATCTGGCTAGGCTGCAATGTGGCCATCCAGCCCTTTTGAGTTATCAGAAGAGGTTGGATGACTCCGTCCAGGATACCTGTCCAGGCTGTAACACAACACCACACACTATCATTATGGAAGACTGCATAGTGCACAACCACTTACGCCAACAACACAATATACATTCCTTGAGAGCCTTGTGGGAGAACCCGGCTTCGACCGTGGCCTTCCTTAGGAGCATGGGGCTGTTCGGCCAGGCAGCCTACCATATTCCTTCACCCACCACTTTTTACTCCCCACCCGCACTTTACTCACCTTCCCTCAGCTACTGCCCCTAACTGTTGACCCACCTATCCTAACCCTTCACCCCAGGGACCAGCAACACCGACCCAGACCAGTCACCTATATTGAACAGTTTTGATTCAATATCAACTGACATTGTGATGGATGTAAACCAATTGTTTTATGTATTTTGTCCAATATGACCACTAGGGGTTTAGTTGGCTATATTGTAGTTCAGTGATGTCTAGTGTCTACTGAATCAATAATAGTGGCAATATGTCATTATTATATGTTAGTTATGGTAAACATGGAATGAACAAACCGTATTTATTATTTCGGACGGCAATCAGTGAATAATATGCAACAAGAGCTAACCCCTGCTATATTGTGTGTTTTGTGAGTGGCATTTATACCTTAATGTTGATGATGCTGTGATTACGTTGAATATAATCTTTGAGTTATAGGCTCATGAGAGGCTATTAATAACACCAATTGGAACACTAGTCAATAGAATGAATTACCGTAAATTAGCTACCATCAACAAAATTGTACGTGAAATACATGTAAGTTATATGTTATTTGTCATCATACATTTATGAATGATAATAATTAATGAAATTACATGTTAAAGTATAATATTTTCTGAATCTCTTCCAAATACGTTGCCTTATTCAATAGTGTGTACTACAGGGATTGTCTTCAACAATCCTCTGCATGCACAATATGGGATTGTCATATTCTATACATTTGTTGAGGTTTATCGTGTTTTATACATGTTAAATAGGTTGTATTATTCAAATGCAATACAATATCATGACTTGTGCAATTATGTGAGGTTTGTCATTTTTTAATGTTGATCCCTACATGTATATAACCTGGTGGTTTATTATTTCTGCTTTGAGTATCAATTAGTTGACTAACCGCAAGGCTTTTAGCACATTCACCCTGAACGAAAAGGGCGCCTCTTCTCTGCTTTGTGGTTAATTGTAAAAAGTATATGCATCCTGTATCTAATTATTTATCGTGAAAGGCATATGGCTGTGAAAACCTTACATGCCTCTGCTCCATATAGTCGGTGGGCCGGATCCCCAAATAACATAAGAGCATAAGTGTACTTCTGAACCCGACCGTACCAGGTGATGACAGGTCCATTTTCCGCTATAACACCTTTGGTTTGTTGTGGTGGTCATTAGGGGCGTGTCTGGCCAGCGGTGTACCCAGGGACCGACCAAACTCACCCTTATGGTGGACCGTCCTTAGAGGCGAGAATGGCCTGGCCCACACCACCCCGGGCCGGGTACAGGGCTACTCAGGACCCACACACTAACGTTGTGTGTGGGTCCTGGGGCTACTATAGTCGCGCAAAGATACGAAGATCCCTGAGGTAAGCCAGGTAGTCTTGCGCGGTGGTGCTAAACATTTAAGCATTTAACAACAAATGTTTGTTATATTCAGGTTATTAACAACTTTATCTTACCTCCAATGATTAATTATATATTACATTATTTAAAAAATGATGTGTGTTATGAATCATATTATTTTTAAGGATATATAGAAGGACTGTATACAACATTTGGCACGTTTTTTATGCCATCCTGCCGCTGTTTTATTTAAGGTGCGGTTACTACGGGTTCGTGGAGCAGCCGGGTATGAATGAGTTGCGACGCTGCCAAGTAAGGTGAGTGCGGCTACGTACGCACGCACACACAATCTCCCAGATTCAATATACCACAATGGAAGCCAAGAGAGAGAGAGAGAGAGAGAGGTGCGATAGCTGGCAGCACTTTAAATGTCTGAGATTAATACCCTTAACCCTTCCAGAAACACAAACACCTTTCCCTTTTATGTTCTGGTTATTATTACACTATGTTATTATTACACTATGTTATTATTACACTATGTTATTATTACACTATGTTATTATTACACTATGTTATTATTACACTATGTTATTATTACACTATGTTATTAATACACTATGTTATTAATACACTATGTTATTATTACACTATGTTATTATTACACTATGTTATTATTACACTATGTTATTAATACACTATGTATTATGACACTATGTTATTATTACACTATGTTATTATTACACTATGTTATTATTACACTATGTTATTAATACACTATGTTATTATTACACTATGTTATTATTACACTATGTTATTATTACACTATGTTATTATTACACTATGTTATTATTACACTGTTATTATTACACTATGTTATTATTACACTATGTTATTATGACACTATGTATTATTACACTATGTATTATTACACTATGTTATTATTACACTATGTTATTATTACACTATGTTATTAATACACTATGTTATTAATACACTATGTTATTATTACACTATGTTATTATTACACTATGTTATTATTACACTATGTTATTAATACACTATGTTATTAATACACTATGTTATTATTACACTATGTTATTATTACACTATGTTATTATTACACTATGTTATTATTACACTATGTTATTATTACACTATGTTATTATTACACTATGTTATTATTACACTATGTTATTATTACACTATGTTATTATTACACTATGTTATTAATACACTATGTTATTATTACACTATGTTATTATTACACTATGTTATTATTACACTATGTTATTATTACACTATGTTATTATTACACTATGTTATTATTACACTATGTTATTATTACACTATGTTATTATTACACTATGTTATTATTACACTATGTTATTAATACACTATGTTATTATTACACTATGTTATTAATACACTATGTTATTATTACACTATGTTATTATTACACTATGTTATTAATACACTATGTTATTATTACACTATGTTATTATTACACTATGTTATTATTACACTATGTTATTATTACACTATGTTATTATTACACTATGTTATTAATACACTATGTTATTATTACACTATGTTATTATTACACTATGTTATTAATACACTATGTTATTATTACACTATGTTATTATTACACTATGTTATTATTACACTGTTATTATTACACTATGTTATTATTACACTATGTTATTATTACACTATGTTATTATTACACTATGTTATTATTACACTATGTTATTATTACACTATGTTATTATTACACTATGTTATTATTACACTATGTTATTATTACACTATGTTATTAATACACTATGTTATTATTACACTATGTTATTAATACACTATGTTATTATTACACTATGTTATTATTACACTATGTTATTATTACACTATGTTATTATTACACTATGTTATTATTACACTATGTTATTATTACACTGTTATTATTACACTATGTTATTATTACACTATGTTATTATTACACTATGTTATTATTACACTATGTTATTAATACACTATGTTATTATTACACTATGTTATTATTACACTATGTTATTATTACACTATGTTATTATTACACTATGTTATTATTACACTATGTTATTATTACACTATGTTATTAATACACTATGTTATTATTACACTATGTTATTATTACACTATGTTATTATTACACTATGTTATTATTACACTATGTTATTATTACACTATGTTATTATTACACTATGTTATTATTACACTATGTTATTAATACACTATGTTATTTACATTAGAAATAATATATGGACATCATAACAATTGTGCTACTCTGTATCCGTTGAATCCTCACAGACCCTTCCTAATCTGTATAAAATCATCCATGATAGCCAGAATGAAGTGTATAAATGCGTCGATCAAGATTCTGAAAGGATTTGAAAAGGGCGTTAACATAGGGAAAACAAAAAGAGGAAAATTTGGGATTGGCCCTAGGGAACTGACATGAGTATATGTACACGAAAACAATAATATATACAGTATATGACGAAAATTTGTACATTTTTCGCTACCCTGCCAAACTTCTATCACCCTGAAGAAATTTGTTTGTATGAATGATGTTGTGACTGATATAATTTTGTAGTAAAATTACCAGAGACAACATCCACCAAAGGAAATTTGTTACACTTGTATAACGCTCTAGCTGTAAAAAATTTAACATTTTGTGTTTTCCAAAACAAACACACCAACACATACGTTATACCTATAAAAATGCTCAAATTCATATAAATGTATATGCAGTGATAGAGTATACATACCTATATATTATCACTAGGCCTAGTTAATTTTAGAGTTATTGATTTAACAGCATTGGTTATTTTTCCTGCTCAATATTTTCTAAGAGTGAGTTCAATGCCTAACGAGAACAGATCCAAAAAGAATATTTGTTAACACAATAAGAGCAGGTGGTGGAGTATATTTCACCGTGCCGCCCAGCGTTTTTTTTTTACCATAAATGGCCTTGTTTCCGTGCTCTTTTTCATGCATAAACAAGAGCCAGAGCGTAATACAATTATATATATCCCTGAAAGGGCGTTAATTGAGCTTTCCAATGACACCTGAACCATCCTTCTATGATCACTGGTTGTCTTGCAACGATCGTGCAACCGAAGGGCAAAATCGCTAAAATACGGTCATTTTGTTACATAATTACGTGTTTAGCGAGGGAAGGAGGGTGGATGTGTGTGGAGTAGATGTCAGTAGGCCCACGGCAGCCGTGGCGAGCGGTCATGAGGCAACCTACGCTCCTCCCGTCGCTCGTCTCTCTCTCAGAGCCAATATTGCGCCAAAATTGCACACAGACTTAAGTCAGGCCCCGCCACATAGTCCAGATTTTTAGATACGGACTTAAGTCCGGCCCCGCTAAACAAGGGTTAAACATCATATATAACCCCCTCCTATACTAATTATACAGGCCTAAAAGTATTGACTGTGCATTTTCCAGTAAGACATCGGACAGGAGTAAGCATCAATAATAAAATGTCCGAAGTTACACGGTTTTACGGTAGATCGATAGATAGTGAAAAGTTGATATATGAGTTTATTTTTGTTTCCCTTCTCAATGCGATTATAGAGAACGTTGGTTGGTTTCCCGTTTTCTTAAGTGTTTCTTTTGGTTTAAATGTGGTACCACCGCACGGGAAAACTGACCATACCCCAGGATTCTTCACACCTTTGAGCGACTATAAAATGTTGAAGCTTTCCAATAATAATATTACATCACCCGAAACAATCTAACCTCATATTAGTCACCAATACCGGTGTAGTCATGCAAAGTCTGTATCTTCAGCGGGTGGCTATTTGCATTGGGGTTACTGTTGTTCAATTTCCTAAAGAAAAGAACACATAAGAAAAAACAACAATAATAATAATAATAATAATAATATATAAATAAATGAATAAATACATAAATAAATAAATTAAATCAAATTATTGTTGAGCTAACAAAAGAACACAACACACCTTTAAACTATCCAAGGGGGCCACAAAAGAACACAACACACCTTTAAACTATCCAAGGGGGCCACAAAAGAACACAACACACCTTTAAACTATCCAAGGGGGCCACAAAAGAACACAATACACCTTTAAACTATCCAAGGGGGCCAAATGTTCACCATAATCTCAATATAGGGCTGTTAACCCCTTCCGTACCGGTGACGTATTTAAAAAATTTATTGTAGCTATATTTAGACGATTTTGTGCAGTTTAAGAAGGATTTGTGGTAGGCCTACTAAAACGGATCAAATGAGAACGTTCGAAGTATGTTAATTTCTGGAGGCCCTATTTTAACTGAATAATATCGTCTAATAGTAGCCAGAATATAGTTAAAAGAACGGCCCAGGTAAAGAAGAGGTTAAGCGATACAGGAACTCATCGACCAAGGTTATCATATGGATACAAGAACAATAAACATGTGGTGTAGATTATAATTGTGGCTGGAAGTGATCTGTGATGGACCGGTTTTCACCCTGGACCATCAACTATAAGGTAGCGACAACCAACTTGACAATAATCTTGACCCCTTAAGGGGGGGGGGGGGTCACTTGCTTATTTTCTCTCCTTTTCTCTCTTTCTCTGACTTGTATCCATTCGGCCCCATTCAGCCTACTGTTTTAAGACGTTCCTCCCCATCCAGGTGTCTATTTCTTCCTGGCGAGCGATAGCGAGCCAGCATTGTATGAAGAAATCCGGCTTCGCCGGAATGTGTTTTCTATCGAAACATGTACAAATTTAGTCTGCTGTCAACTTTTTGTTTTAAATATGCTGGCTCGCTACTGCTCGCCAGGAAACAATCGACACCTGGATGGGGATGAGCGTCTTAAAACAGTAGGCTGAATGGGGCCGAACGGATACAACCCAGAGGGAGAGAGAGAAAACAAATTAACGAGGTGGGCCCCTTAACTTCTTATAACTTAATAATGAATGAAAGCAATCAGGCTGATATTCCTCTCATTTGGGAAGAGTAAACCAGGTAATATGTGTGGATATTTACAGCCATTTTGCTCTAGGCCCTTTTGAGTTACGAAGAGGTCAGGGATCGAGATTTTTGTCAAGTTCGTTGGTGCTACCTTTTTTATAATGGAAACACTCAAGTCACGCAAGCGGGTTTTCAGGCAAACTTCAATGAGCAAGTTTGTTCTTGCAATATTGCAGGGGCTTATTATGTGGTTATCGGACACCAGACTGAAGTTAGATTGTGTAAGGTAGCGTAAAACTGATTAAACATTCATTTTGAATCTGGCAACCGTGAATTGCTCTAAAATATTGCCGACAAAATCGCTCCTGTGACACCGGCTTTACCCCTTCTGTACCGGTGACGTGTGATTTATTTTTATTCTAGCTAAATTCAGACGATTTTGTGCAGTTCAATTAGGATCTGTGGTAGTAAAAAGGGTTAAGTGAGATAGTTCGAAGCCTGTTAATTGCTGGAGGCCCTTTTGAAACTGAATACAATCACACCACTGTCCTTCAAAGCCTGTTGAAATGGCTTTGAAAAGTTGACATAGTGAATATAAACACCATATGAAGAGGAGCACTTTATTGACAGCGTTTCGCAGATAGGTGCTTCAGAAGCTATCGCGGTCAGGATGGTTGATT
This sequence comes from Paralithodes platypus, assembly GCA_032716605.1. NCBI lineage: Eukaryota > Metazoa > Arthropoda > Malacostraca > Decapoda > Lithodidae > Paralithodes > Paralithodes platypus. The sequence goes on from CM064518.1 coordinate 6,035,773, forward strand.
TTTCTGGCCACCCTTCTTCTTCATGTTTAGCCCTCTCAGTTTTCATGATATTAGGATGTTCGGCCAATTAGTTTGGTCATTTTAATACCTTTCACCCTATTTCTTTGTCCATATTAAGACCTTTCGTGCCATTTAGGTGTAGGTTTTTTCCTGGCAAGCGATAGCGAGCCTATAATTTATGAGGAATCGGCCTTCGGCCAAAACATTTTTCTACCGAAAAATGTACAAATGTGTTTAGAAGGGGGAGTATTTTTTAAGCTTGATGGAGGTGTAGGGAGGAAACTGAAAACCAAATACATAAACATATCAGCCAATAGATAAACCCTTTCCCCTTAATTGTGATACATTATGAAGCCTCCAACTTATTATATGGACTTCCGACATGCCGATATTAGGTAAAACATTAACCCTCTGAGGATTATGACGCGTTTTGGCAGTTGATTGTGGCTTTTAGTAGACGATTTTATTGTGACTAGGAAAGGTATATGGAAGTTATAGGGTTAATTGAGATACTCTTTGCCCATTTAATTCCCACAGATACTTCCTAAGCTGTATAAAATCGTACAATGCTAGCCAGAATTTACTGTCAAAACGCGTCATGATCCTCAAGGGGTTAATAAGGAAATTCAATTTAGTGAAGCAGATAGGTGGAAGAATTGTGCGTTTCTTGATAGAAGTGTCAAACTTGGCACACACAATAATAAACTCAGTATAATCAAAACTAGCTATAGGGCCATCACAGGTTTAGCCAATGTTGGCTTTGGCAGCCCCTTTTCAATTAATCTCCATTAGAGTACTGAAACACAGATATTTACCCCAAACTGTATACTGTGGTAGAGATGTCAAACTAGTCTCAAATGACTCGTTTGTGCAAGGGAAACAACCTAAATTCAGAGAATGTTTGGCTAATGTTGACCGCTTGACTTGTATTGGTCTCTGTAGTTTATTATCATGCTACTAATTGGTAAGAATTGTTGCCAATTGCCACACATTTGTTGAACTACAGGGACCAGTACAAGTCAAATGGTCAATTTTCTATAAACATTGTCTGAACATTTATTGTTTCCCTTGTCCAAACGAGTCATTTGAGACTAGTTTGACATCTCTACCACAGTATACAGTTTGGGGTAAATATCTGTGTTTCAGTACTCTAATGGAGATTAATTGAAAAGGGGCTGCCAAAGCCAACACAGGCTAAACCTATGATAGCCCTATAGCTAATTTTGATTATACTGCGTTTATTATTGTGTGTGCCAATTTTGACACTTCTATCAAGAAACGCACAATTCCCACACATTCTTTCACATATCTGCCCTACTAATTGGGCCCGAGTTAGTTTGTAATGTGTATGTATCAGCACATCACATCTGTTCTGGACCCCCTTCTCTATCATGCTTAGCCCAATTTTTTCAAAGACATTCGCCCAATTAGTTTGGCGATTTTAAGACCTTTCGTGCCATTTAGGTGGTAGCTAGCCTGCAATTTAGTATTATCTCGAAAGGGATATATGGAGTAAAATAAGTTGTTAAGCTTGATGACGGTCTAGGGAAGCAAATTGAATATATCAAAATGAAAAATAAATAAACAAATATACAAATAAACAACAATTTCCCATTAAGAACTGCACACTTTACTACACTTAGGAAGTTACATAAACGTCATAACTTATCCAACCAGGCATTGGTTTTGGATATGTTTTCATTCTTCTTTTACTTAGTAGTAGTAGTAGGAGAGGAGTAGTATTGAATACATTTTTGTATGCAGGTTTGCGATTTTATCATGTTAAAACCCACCTCACAAACTCTAACGACACAGATGGGAGTCAAACCTACATTCTATCTTTATCTCCGACCATCAACAGATCAATGTATAAAGTTCTATACCCACTATACTAGCATTCCGGTAGCCTCCTTTTCTCTTTCTCTTTCACTTTCCCAGTGTTGCCCCATCCCAAACCCACTACTCATAAATCTTAAACCACTTGAAGCTGTCATGGTCAATTACCTGGTTTATCACCTTTCCTTTGTCTGTGGGTAAGTATGGGCGTGTTGACTCACTGGGGCGCCCCTCCTGTAAGCCAATATAGTCCCTATGGTCCGTCCGTAGGGGCGAGAGTGGTCTGGTGGTGTTATGCCTTCAGGGAGGGGCTGTTAACCATCTTAGGCCCGGCCACACTAGAGTATAGGGGATGGGACGTCACGAACGCTCTCCCGTGTGTGGTGTTGCTTTGCTCTTTTTTTCGTGTTACTTAATTGGCAAGGGACATTTTAGGGTTGTTTTGCGGAACATGACGCACCCAGTAACCTGGTGGCTGCTGTGATGAGTAAGTTTTATGAAGAAATATATACCCACCGATCAGAAAAACAAAACAAAAAACTATTATTTTATCATCACATCACGAAATTCTAAGCTTTACGAACCCATACCTTAGGAATGATCACCAGATAACAACATTGTTCAGTGGACGATAGCGAACACTATTCTTTATTGACCTTCTTAATTAAACAACATCCTTGTATTTGGCAAGTTATGAACACAGCTTAAATTAATAATAATGTGTTCATATATATACCGTAATAGACACTGTATTCAATTTTACAAGACAAACATGAAAGTATGGAGGGAAGACAGTCCCTTTGAGTACACATCTAAAATTGTACATAATACAAACAATGTGTGCGCATGTATAGACAATGGATATTTAATGCAAACCAAGATTATTGTAGCTAAGTTAACATAATAATATCTCATAAAGCTTACCTAATCAAAGCCAGACTAACCAACGGTAACACAACATGGATCATGTTATAACCTTGCCCGATCACACCTAATATATATTGTATACCAACCTAAGCTAACATATCCAACCCAACACATAACCTCGATTAATTTTAGCGCTTTGTTACAAAATTCCTTTCCTGAGCTAAAAGTCGTCTTGTGTTAGCGAGAACAAAGTACGGAGATAAATTCAGCAACATCTATCTATCTATCTATTGCCTGACGCCGCGATCCCCGAAGGGGTGGCCACGAACGAACCGCCCCCATGCACCTCTGTCCCCAGTCAGTCGACGCCCCTCCCCCCAACCAGCACCGCCTTCGTTCATGTAGTTCCTCACTCCATCCTTCCACCTCATATTCGGTCTACCTCTCCCCCTCTGTCCCTCCACCTCGCTCTCGTACACCCTCTTAGTCATTCTCTCGCTTTCCATACGTTCCATATGGCCGAACCATCTCAAGTTGTTCCTTTTCACACTTTCCAGCACATCTACCTCCACACCACACCTCCTTCTTACTTCCTCATTAGTCTGTCTATCCCTCCATGTAACTCCGCACGCACTCCTTAAGTAATTCATTTCTACTGCTCTCACTCTTGGTCTGAGTCTCTCAACCAACGTCCATGCTTCGCTTCCGTAAGTCAGTGTCGGGATTACCACACTGTCATGCAAGGACTTCTTCACTTCCATACTGACCACCCTATTTCTTGTTACTGCTTTTAGCGTTCCTACAACCCTCTTCCCCTGTTGTACCCTCTCCCGCACCTCTTCATCCATAGTCCCATCTTTACTCAACACACTGCCCAGATACTTAAAAGAGTTGACGATCTCCATAGCCTGACCGTTCAGCTTCACCTCACACTCTGTGACTTCACCCCTTTCGAAGACCATAACCTTGCTCTTCCCCGTATTTACCTTCAAATTCCGTTTTTCGCACACTGTTCCAAACTCATTTACCAGACCCTGCAACTCCCATTCATTATCACTCATCAGAACTGTATCATCCGCAAACAGCAGTATAGGTAGCTTCCACTCAATTCCCTCCCTTTTCAGCGATACACCAACATCCACTGCTCTTGATAGTATTTCTTTCATGACTCCATCCATATATACAGTAAACAACCATGGGGACATCACACACCCCTGTTTCAAACCAACATTCAGGTCAAAGAACTCGCTCTGCTCACTCTCCACACGTACTGCCGCCTTTGCACCCTCATACATGCTCTTCACTGCTTTCAGCAACTTGCCCTCTACTCCGTATATTCTAAGTACTTTCCACAAACCTTCTCTATCCACTCTGTCATAGGCCTTCTCCAAGTCCATAAAGGCAACATACACCTTTTGTTTCTTCTCCAGATACTTCTCCACAACACAATTCAGGGTAAAAATCTGATCTACACATCCTCTCTCCTTCCTAAAACCTCCCTGCTCGTCGCCTATCCATTTCTCCGTTCTCACTCTCACTCTCTCAATCACTACCCTACTGTATACCTTCCCTACTACGCTTAGAAGACATATTCCTCGGTGGTTACCACACACTCCCCTTTGCCCTTATATAGGGGGACTATTATGCCAGTCTTCCAGTCATCGGGTGCACTCCCCTTCTCCCATGCTAGTTTGCACATTTTCCATACCCATTCTATCACTATCTCACCACCATACCTCAACATTTCCCCACACACTCCATCTGTTCCTGGTGCTTTCCCCAACTTTCAGCAACATCATCAGCTATATTCTTCACTTTTTTGTTTTGCTATGTGCATGGAGGAGACAAAAAGCAAAGCTGCGTGTAGCAAGTGTTCCCCTCCCCCCAAGGTTGAAGAAGTAATAGAGAGCCAATAATTATCAAGTTACTTATTGTACAATAGGGTAGAAAAACTATGACTCCCGGATAGACATCCTGATACATTTTTCGGAAATAATACTAGCCCAAAGGAGAGTCTCGACAACCATGAGTTTATTGTTATAAAGAAGCTGATCAATACCATATAGCTAATTAAAAACGTATGAAAATGAAACAAAAATTAAGTTTTATATACATATGGTGAGATATGCAAGGTTTCATTCAATATTAATTTAACCGTCGTTTCAATGTATAATACACTCTGGTTTATACATAATGCAGTTGGTTGTGCGGCCAGAGAAAGATAAAAGAAATATTACGAGCAGAAAGTGTGTTTCCCTTGTAATAAACAACACCTCGGCAGCTGTCCTGGAGAACATGATAAAGTCACCTGGGACAAGTTGGAGGAAAATTCAAGTGAGGTGAGAGAATAATTATACAGTCATCTGGGAAACCATAAATGCTCCTTTTATGAGAAGTGTTACGGACTTGAAGGAGCGGGCTGGGGAATATGAGGAAAGAGGAGATAGGGGCAAAGGTAAACATTACTGTAATATGAGGAAAGAGGAGATAGGGACAAAGGTAAACATTACTGTAATATGAGGAAAGAGGAGATAGGGACAAAGGTAAACATTACTGTAATATGAGGAAAGAGGAGATAGGGGCAAAGGTAAACATTACTGTAATATGAGGAAAGAGGAGATAGGGGCAAAGGTAAACATTACTGTAATATGAGGAAAGAGGAGATAGGGGCAAAGGTAAACATTACTGTAATATGAGGAAAGAGGAGATAGGGGCAAAGGTAAACATTACTGTAATATGAGGAAAGAGGAGATAGGGACAAAGGTAAACATTACTGTAATATGAGGAAAGAGGAGATAGGGGCAAAGGTAAACATTACTGTAATACGAGGAAAGAGGAGATAGGGGCAAAGGTAAACATTACTGTAATGTTATGAGGAAAGAGGAGATAGGGGCAAAGGTAAACATTACTGTAATGTTATGAGGAAAGAGGAGATAGGGGCAAAGGTAAACATTACTGTAATGTTATTAGTCTGTTCGCTCAAATATTTTAACGCACACAATACAGATGGTTCACCCACAGCATGTAATTGGTCTAGTCAGATTTGGATATATTAAGATTAAATTTGGGTTAATATATGAAACAAATATATGATACTATTATGTTAGGTTAGACTGAGCTAAGGGTAAGCGTTGATGAAACTATTTATATGTAAACGAATATATCGTAGACGAAACTACATGTTCGATAAGATTATCCTTTGCAGAGACATTTACCATCACCATTGGTGATGCTTTTTTCGGTTATTTTTCGTGAACATTTCATAGTATAAACTCATTTGTATTCATAATGTTTATAATAGGGGACAAATATGTATATGAAATAGAAAAAGTTAATAAAAATAATAAATACAAATGTATATGGAGCACGATAAATTAGGAGTCCGAAATATAATACAATATGTCTATTACTTTGCAATTTTAGTATTTGGTGGGGTTATTTGCATGGTTAATTGAATAACTAGTTTTATATATTCACTTTTTGTTTTTTGTTTTGTTTTTCTTCTATGTGATTGAGGGAGGCAAAAGGCATAACTGCCTATAGCGAGTGCCTCCCCCATAGTTGAAAGAGTGACAGGGCCAAAATCAAGGGACGTTCGAGCCAAAATGCCTGGATACACGGAGTTTGAAGCAATTTAAGTCATAGGGAGCGGGAAAAACTGATTCTGGGAGAGAGGTCCAGAGCTCAGCTGTTGAGTAGAAGAAAGTTTGAGAGTAACGTTTCACTCTTGGGTTGGAGAGTTGCACAGAGTAGGGGTGGGATTGAGTTGCAAGACGGGTACCACGTGCCCTACGTAAAGGAGGTGGTATGCACTGGGATAGCTCTGAGGAACACTGATTATTATAGTAGCGATAGAATAGCGAGAGAGATGCAACATTGCGGCGGAGAGAGAGAGATTGCAGAGAGTTGGTGAGTGGACGGGAGTTAATGATACGAAGGCCTTCCTTTCAACCTTGTCTAGGAGAGCGGTGTGAGAGGAACCTCCCCACACATGTGAACAATACTCAATACAAGGGCGCACTATGCCCCTGTACAGAGCAAGAAGCTGTGCAGGGGAAAAGAACCCCCTAAGGCGGTTGAGCACACCCAGCTTCTGGGAGGCTGCCTTAGCAAGACTGGTAATATGGTCCTTCCAAATGAGAGCAGAAGAAAAAGAGACACCAAGAATATTGAGAGAAGATGAAGGGTTGATTTTTGTATTGTTGAAGAATAAGGGATAGTCCGCTGGGAGATCCTGACGGGTAGATAGATGGAGAAATTGGGTTTTGGAAGCATTAAAGTTAACAAGGTTTTCTCTGCCCAATTGGAAATAGTATTTAGATCAGTGAATATAATGAATTAATATGAATAATGAATGAATAAATAATGAATATGACAATACTTATATGTATTCAATTACAGGACAGTTGTTTATAAAATAAGACAAGCCGCTTTACTCAGTGACATTCTGGGTACATACTTTAAGAGAACTAAATTGTAAAAAAAATGTATATAGAAGAACACAATTTGTTAGAGTTGGAAAGTAACAACAGACAGGATTCTAGTACTCAGAGTTCTCATGTAACGTTCACTTGAGCTTCGAGAGAGATTACTTGCTGCCTGTGTCGATTTTGATTAAACGTAACACTATTGGAACTTTTACGTCTCCACTGGATCCCCACATCGATCATTGACCTGGTGTCTGGACTATATTAACAAAACAGAGAGTACTGTTCAGTGTACTTGGTAGTATGTCCTGATATGTGTATGGACATGGCTGAGCAGTCGGACAAAGTCACTGTGAAGCGTCATGCTGGCAACGCCAAGATCTCTGAGAAGTAAGTCATGGCCAGCTTCACCTGTAGTGATAAGAGATCCATAACAAGAGTTTAGTTGGGCCATGATTTTAATCATTATAATTGCCTAGCATAATTATGGGGTTATGGAGTCTCTCAACCAGAATATATGACGCTGTCATTATCTATGTAGAAGGATGAACCTGCAGATGATAAAAGCTGCCGTTGCAACCTGGTTTATATAATTGCAACACATGAATACCTAACAGTGACTACCATATGCATGACCACATATTATCCACCCGGTAAAACCTTTCTTTAAACTGACACAGGACATTATTGAATGTATATAGTGCCAACATCAGTTATATGAGCACAGAGCTCGTGTCATACAAGTTGTCCCTGATTATTCGGTAGTTTACGTGAATGCCAACCCTGAGTGTATGAGACCCCCGGGAAGAACACATTCTCCGGCTCTCATACTTATACGTTTGTAATCCATGCATTTATGTATCGTATAAACCCAATTAACAATGTATTATGGATATTCAGAAGATCATCGTCTATCATACATTATTCGCCTTGTTAACTTCGGAGGTATCCTCTTCATATTAACCATGCATTGATCACATCGTAAACTGCAGTTACAGTTCAACCAAATTGATGTATAATTAGCAAAGCAGATATTATACAGTAACTTGAGATTGTAATGTCGATGCAGGTATCTCTTATCCAGTGTAGCCTTACTTGGCTCCGATATATTTTATTAATTTCAACTGAGTAATATGTTCTGAGGCTCCGTGTAATACATTACGGAAATCCTCATTGATTACATCCACTCAGGTTTGGCAGTAGTGTCACATATGAAATATTAGTGGAAGGTTATACTAGAACCTTTGAATGCAAGCAAACCCATTTATGTAATTAAATATATTATTTATTTGTTAACATACATAATGTTGTATGCATGTATACTTAGGCACATTCCCCATAGCTGGGGGTGGCCGACTCGAGACATAGCTGGAACTGAAGCAACAAAATACAATAAAAATAATAATTAACACACATCTAGGTCGTCTAGAAGATCCAGAGACCATGGCCCATTTGGGGTCCCCAGCAAAAGATTCATCAGACCCAGAACTCCTGGAGAGGTACCGGATTCAGCAGGCAGACACACAGCAGAGCACACCAAAATGTCTGCCCACATCATTTCCAGGAATGGATCTTCATATATACACCGGCCCCCCAGGCTGGGTGCCTGACGATCATTATCTAGTCCAACTGGCGCCCGACCCCCACTCCCTATGACCGCGTTATCACTCATCTATTCAGTTATTCTCCATTCATTCCTATTCATCACCACTTTTAATGCCTTTTCTTCAGTCATCTCTCTATCTTCCAACGCTATTTTCACACCATCTCCAAATCTCCTCCGAGGTCTTCCTCTCAATCTATTTCCACTTGTTTCGTATTCATATAATTATTATCTGTTCTCCTTATAAGACTTTTATCTTCCATTCGTTCAATATGTCCATACCAGCATAGCACCCTTCATTCCACTCTGGCTTAACATTATACAACTAAGAATGGGAAGCATAATCATTCTGATGTAACATACGCTATATTATAATTCTATAGTGGATTTCTGTGGCAGTAATTACTATTAATTGGTATAATAACACTTTTGTTTAATTCATGTTGACTTTCATCAGGCGATAATTTGTCAGTTTGAAAGATTTCGTATAGTGCTAGTGTAATATCCTCCAAACATCCTATAACAATATCCGTACTGCAACAACGGAGAGCAGACCCAAGGCTGCACTTAACTCCGATGATCAACCTCCAGGAAATAATAATACTTTTTATATATTTTTGACAAACACTTATTTATATATATTTGTATTTAGCTTAGAACTGACTTTGTGTGGGCTAGGCGATAACTCAACCTGTAATGTTACCCCTTTCAAGGTACGAGCACGCATTTTTTCCTTTCATTCTGACTATTAGCAGACGATATCAATCAGTTTAGGAAGGAATTGTTGGAGTCAAAAGTCTAAATTATATATATTTTACTTATTTGATTCTTAGAGACCCTTTCACACCTAAGTAAAATCGTCTGATGTTAGCATGAATTAAGTGAAATAGCTTCCTGTAAGACAAAGGATTACATGGAAGAGCTGTTTTGTGACCAACCCTCGCCAGCTCCCCTTAACGCCAACCCATGAAACCCAAGTCAAGTGGATCTAATCAGCTTGGTTCACAAATTCCCGAAAGGGTGCCAAGACTGGGATCATTAAAGGCCTCTTGAATTATATTGTTAGTTTGGGCGAATTCCGTTTGTTGGAATGTGAGGACATGAAGGAAAACAGTTAACAAATATTCACTGTGCCCATTATTGTGCATTTTTTCCCTCTAATCACATACTTAAGTGCATGATTTTTGTTTAGGCTTCTATTAGGCCGACGATTTCGGCTGTCAAGTGGCCATGGCAAGTCAGAAGGGAATCATACAATGGGTACTGGTCAGCCAGAGGTCAGCCCTGCCCACAACCTGACACATTTGTTTTAACAACAAATATTTTCCGAATTAATTTTCAAGCTGGCGAATCAGGGAGTCACAAATAAGGCTTAAGCTAGGCTGACGATTTTGGTTCTGGAGTGGTCATGGTAGGTCAAAAGTGACTCATACTTTGGTTAATGGTCTGTCAGAGATCGGCTCACGTGGTATGACATTTGTTTTGACGAAAATGTATTTTCCGTGTTTTTACTTTTACTGTTTGTTGTTTTCGTGTCTGATATATATATATATATATATATATATATATATATATATATATATATATATATATATATATATAATATTTTCGATTGTCTGTCTGTCTGTGTGTCTGTTCTTTATGCGTGGCCACATTTTTTAACCCTTAATTAGCGGCGAGCAACATAAGTCGAGTTAAATAAAGCTGGACTATGTGGCGGCGCTCGACATAACTCGAGTGGCAATTTCAGCACGTAATGTGGCTGAGAGAGAGAGACAAGTGGTGGCAGGAGACTAGCGAGCGTATGACTGCTCCAGACCACCGCGGCGAACCTACTGACACAAATCTCAGCTCCCTCCTCCCTCTCTCACTCGCTACATACTCAATTATGTACTGAAAGTACCGAATTACCTGCTATTTGCACTCGCGTTGCACGGTTATTGCAAGAAAACTATCCATCATACAAGGATCGTTATGGTGTCATTCGAAAGCTCTGTTTATGCCCTTTCAGGGATAGGTACTTGTTTTACGTTCTGGGTCTTATTTAGGCATGAAAATGATCACGTAAACAGCCCTATTTTGGCTAAAAACACCCCGCTGTGCGGTACACATAAATAAACCGCATAGGCCGCTCGTAAGGTGTTAAGCTAGAGCGTTCATACTTGGTATTGTTACGATCCAGGTTCTCAAAGACACAGGGCTCTTCAACATTGGACTAGATAATGGCAAAATGCAACAACGGTAACACTAGATCCAACCCCTGCCTTAAACACTGGAAAACAAAACACCATTACCGCCCTGAGTCGTGCCTGGACAACGAGGTATCCTATGACTCGGTAACTGGTGCACACACACTAGGCTGATGCTCGATGAAACAGCCTATTCTCAAACAGTAAAAGATTACTCGATTAGGTTACACAAAGAAAAGATAGTTAACGTGATTAATTAACGTTACGGTAGATACTCAAATAACTGGCACTCCTGTATTAAAGAAAGTGCAATGCTAGTCCTGCAACATCAACTGGAAACTTCTGAAATAAGTCTGATGCTGGGAAGATGTTCGTAAAGAATCTTGAACAATTATAATGCAGAATACGGGTCACAATAAATACTAGGACATATAGTAATAATAGGCAGGCGAATAATAAAGACTGCGCAAAGGTAGTAATGCTCGACAACTAAAGAAATGCTTCGTGACACAACGCAACAGCCTACTAGGGTTGTGCAACTCAACAACAACCTCGGCTCAAAAGTGCAGTGAATAATAATGTTGCATACATATAATAATGGGGGCTTATCTCTAACCAGTGTCTACTCAGTTAATAAAGTCTAGCTGGGGTATCAAGGCAGGGCAACAATGGGTGAGCATGCGGCTCGTAGCCTAACGTTGTCCGAAGGTGGTATAAAGAAGATTACGTTATATGACGGGGATGCTCTCTTGATAAATCTAGGTCTCTAGTACCTAGTTCTATCCTGGCGATCCCTCAGAAGTCAACAGAAAGAGGCAGCACTATGTTGTGAGGGATAGGCTATGGCCCTCTCACACCACAGCGCTGTGCTCGCAAAGTAAACCCACCCGAAGACAACTTAGGCTCCCACAGTACCTGTCGATGTCGTGCAGGGCTTAGCAAACATTGCACACATCGGAGACAACGACACAGTAACCTTACCCCTAGTCTAGCTTTAAATAACCAAGCAGAATCACTCAACACCTTGCCAGGGAGACATATACCGGTCTACAACCTTCCCGAGAGAGGATACACACGGAAAAGTCCGTCTCTCCAAACCTCATACATAGAAATATCTGAGAGCTTCGCGTACAATACGACTGGCCGACGGTGAACGTCTATGGTGAAACCAGAAGGGATGTTGAGTTTAATAAAGATTAGAGAATGAGAAAGGAGAAGTCGAGAGAGAGAAATAGTATGCAAAGTGGCGAGTATGGGGGACAGAATTGAAAAGGATGTAGATGATACGCGTGTCAGGCAAGCTCTGAGCTGGTAAAAAACATGAGGCCGCGACGGGAAGGGACTAGTTGACCACCCGGCCGCCAACGCCGTCAGCGCCCAAGCGAGCCGCGTCATAGCTCACCCCCGCTGCCAGGTGTACTCCCTCACCCTCTCTCGCTTGCCTCCCGCACAAGCAACATTTATATTATAGCGAATATAAAATACAAGGCGCGGTCACAGACCAAAACTAAGACCATTTCTAGACTGTCTGTGGCAACACGACACTAATTAAACAAAGCAGATCATTCTAGGACAACTGTAGCCCATCCCCCCATCCTGGCGAGCGCTAGTGAGCTGCAATGCCCCACGCAACCATTCTGCTAACGCCGGGAGGCGTCACCCCCCCCCCCCCAAGATATGGGACACTCAACCATGAGCCCATATCTGAACAGGCAGAATGTCGCTAGAATCTGCCACTCCTAACCACTCTGCCACTCATGGAATGCAAGCTCAGTCTCCTCAAACAAAAAATACAACAACATTTTATATATAAACAAATCTTATCACCCTTCCCAAATATAATACATTAATTCATAACATAGTGCTCCCAGAGCGAGCTTTAAGAAGCACAGCCTACTGAGGGAAAATCATCTGCACTCAGTACTCAGCTACAATATTATCTTAAAATTAATTATTAAAAAGAAAGAGTTTTATTTAATTTTTCATATTTTATTTTAATGTTGTTTTTGGCGGCTACTATAGATGTAGCCTAATTTTCTTCTAATCAAAGCCAACAACTCCTGCCCTGCGACCCTACACTGATGCTACACACGCGAGCCAACAAGCACCAGCGCAAAAATACACCGCGAGCCAAGACAGGAGGCTATACCAACATACTGTGGTAGCCTACCCCGGATCCTCCACCCGCGACAGACACTGACTGAACAGCGAGGGTTCTCCTGCAAACAAAGCCAAAACATTATCAGTGCCCTTAGCATGCCACACATCCAACTTGTGTTCCGGCAGCACAACAACACCTGACACTGATAAACTGCCCAGTTCATCGCAAGACTGGCACTTCTCTTCGCTCTTTCCGGCAACGGGGCCCGCCAATAACCCTTCACCAGTTCTACCTCCGTGATGAGCGAGGCAGCCCCGAAGCGGTCCATGGTGTCGCCAACTCTGGGCAATAGACAGGCGTCTGTCAGGGATAATGCTTCCGCATTCTTGCAATCAACATACACACGGACTCTGCCACCAAACTCAGGTTGCAAAGCCACTGGCAACGACCACTCACGACATCCCTCATCCCTCAGACCCCCTCTCCACACGCCGTCCAGCTCCGCCTTCACAACAGGCTGTCGAGCAGGATTCACACGGTAGGGAACCAACTCGAGCCTTGCACTGTCTCCAGCCTCCATGTCGGATTCTACCCCGTACATCAGGCCTGGAGAAGCAACAAACATGCGGACGGACTGCCACAGCCTAGTAAACAACTCCTCCCGTCGCTCAGGAACAAGAGGTTGCAACTTATCTCGCAGAACAACATGCCTAGTGCCCTCCCACATCTCCTTCACCATGTGGAGAGGACCCCTCACCTGATGCCCGAAAACAAGCTCATTCGGACTGAAACCGAGACTCTCTCCAGGTACTTCTCTTTCCGCGAACAAAACATACGGCAGACCAAGGTCCCAATCCTTTCCGTTCTCTGCGCAATAACATCGAAGCATGCTTTTCAGCGTGGCGTGCCACCTCTCCAACACCCCTTGACTCTCCGGATGATACGCAGAAGAGACGACAGTGCTGATGCCATGCTGAATCATAGTTTGTTTGAACAGATTAGATGTAAAACTAGAACCTTGGTCCGATTGCACCTCTTGCGGGTAACCATACCGCGAGCAATACCAGAGCAGGTTCCGGACAACAGTTTTCGCCGTGCCATTTCTCATTGGATATGCATCAGGATAACAAGTGGCCACATCCATGATAGTTACTAGAAATTTATTACCAGCACTAGTAGGGGGTAGGGGTCCGACCATATCAATGATGACCTTACTGAAGGGCGGTCCACTGACAGGAATGGGGTGCAACGGGGCTCTCGGAATTGTTTGGTTAGGTTTTCCAACCCTCTGGCACGTATGACACCTTGCTATCCAGGTTACCACCTGCCCCTTCAACCCCGGCCACCAAAACAATTTTTCTAAAGCCGCCACCGTTTTTCTCACCCCTAGATGTCCTGCCAGTGGTATGTCATGCGCCAACCTCAGTAGGCTATCCCTGCACTCCCGTGGCACCACCAACTGGTCCACTACTCCGGACCCCTCTTGCCAACTACGTTTAGGGTCTTGAAAACGTCTATAGAGGATGCCTTCTAAATAAAACAAATCTCCTGGCTGTGCATCGCCGTCCTCGTCGAGCTCTACAGCTCCATTAGCACACGTTTGGAGCTCAGGGTCCTCTAGTTGCAACCGACGTATATCTGAGGGTGCCAAGCGATCTAACTGCTCCGGGAGCAATGCATGACCTTCCCCGATACTGGGCTGCTCCCTCTGTCTCTCTCGATGTACATAACGTTGCTGTCGTGGAGACTCGTCATGCCCAGCCTCGTCACTCTCGATGACAGGCCCAGGGGCTACTCCAGAATTAAGTAATGGTGCTAATACTGAATCACCCAGGAGAGCCGCCGAGTCAAAACTCTTAAAACCAACTCCAGCTTTAGCCTCCTCCTGTTGATCGTTCCTCCGCTGGTCTGAAGACGGAGGACTAGGCTGTGACGCTTTAGCTGCCCGAGCTCGGGTGACAACACATGCCATGGGTTGTGTCTGGCACCGCTCGACCCACTCTTGCTCTTCCCTACTCACGTCGGCCGGCCTCTCGGCAACGACTAAGGGTAGAACCTCAGAAGCGGGCATTGCAAAGTCGTTGCCGAGAAGAAGGTCGACGCCTTCCACTGGCAGTTTCTCCACAATCCCGACATCCACTTCACGTGCCACACCATCCACCTCCAACTCCAACCGCACCAGCGGGTATGACCGAGTTGCATTAATACCCTGCACCACCACCACCCGAGCTGCGTTTATAGTGTAGCCAGTCAAGTTTTTCATCAGAGTCTGGGAAGCACCTGTATCACGCAAGACCTCTACTCCATGCTTGCGCCCCGCCCACATCACGCAACCCCGCCCTCTATGGTCGCAAAAAACACCCTGAGCAGGGTTCGAGCCTCCCAGGTGCTTCTGCATTGGCTGTACCTCAGCCTCTGACGAACTGCCCTGGGCAAACTCAGATGACTTCGGAGACACACCAATGTTGCAGGCCAAAGACACAGCTGCTGTAGGTGGTTTGCTAGGACAGACTCTGGCAAAGTGCCCCTTTTTATGACAATGATAACACTCCAACTCCCCTTTGGGCTTCCCTTGGTACTGGGAAGGGCCCGGCCCCTTCTTAAATGGGACGGTGCTAGTCTTGTGGTCAGTCTTGGTATCATGGCTCTTGTACTTGTTTGCATAAGGTATATCACTAACTCGGGGGGGTGGGGCGTCACGCCCCTTGTTACCTGCCTCACTACGCTGGGCAGACCCGCACCCACGAATTAGTGATAGCCGGAGGTCAGCCATCTCAGCTGCCTCCTGTAGAGTTTTTGGTTGCTTTTCTTTAAGGTTTAACGTCAGGTCGCCGCCCGTGCATTTGAAAAACTGCTCTAAAAGCACCAACTGTTTAATATCGTCAAACGTAGTAGCTTTCTCCGACCTCAGCCAATTCCCAAAAGCATCGGACAGCTCCCGGGCATGCTCCAAAAAGGTGCTCTCCCGACCCTTGGTAACACCCCGGAACTTCAACCTGTACGTCTCTGGTTGTAGTTCGTATGCTCTCAGGACAGCCTCCTTGAGTTCCTCATAGATAATACAAGACTCTATAGGCAACGCATCGTAGGCTTTAAGACCCTAGAGGATACTAGTGCTGCCCATTTATTCTCTGGCCACTGGTGTTCCTGGCACTTCTTCTCAAAGCGTGCGAAAAATTCTGTAACACCACTCTCATCAAACACCGGAACCAGTTTCAATAAGTGCGAGAGAGACTGCTCATGAACACGGTTACCAGCCCCAAGTCGCTGTCCCGTTGTCTCTACTCGCGACTTCTCTACGTCCATGTCGGCACAGTACCTAGTCGACTCAGCTTGGATTTTTGCTTGACTGATAGTTTTTCTCTCTTCTATTCTGGCTAATTCTAATTGCTGCTGAAGCTCACATGCCCTTTGTTGCTGCTGAAGCTTAGCTAATTCGAGCTGAAGCAATAATTCTGGAGTTAACCCTTGAGGAGGTGAAGGTGCTACAATGTTTGAAATTACCGGTGGTCCCCCCAGGGGCAACCCACCCTGCCAGTCACCACCCAACTGCGGAAGCGTACCCGGGGTCGGCAAACTACTGGGATGGCTGGGAGTCGAGTGTAGGGGAAGCATGGCCGAAGGGCTCTGAGCACTCAACCCATCTCGCTCACCAGTCACCCTGCCCAGTACACACGTTATCAAGTTATCCTTGGTCATGCTGCTAGTAACCGCATGACCGATAGCTGTGGCCAAGCATTGAAGACCGTACCGATCCATACCCTCCAACCGCTCGGCAGTAACAGGCCATTGCAAAAATATCCTAGCATCCCCCTCACAGTTCACCCGATTAACCCTTTCATCATGCTGCTGTTCCTCAGTTTCGACATTACATACTGTGTCTCCATTCTCCTCTGACCCGGTATAAGACATGATGCTCACAAAAATTTCTCACCACAATATTCAGAAAAGAAGTACCCCAAACTCTTATGTAGCACTATTCACTTGCCAAAAATGTCTGAAGACTCTCAAGTGCTATACTACTTTGCCAAAAAAAAAATTAACGTGCCCACTATATTCCTCAATAAAACAAATGACCACAACAATCCTGCAATTATCTCTTAGTTCACAAGATCCTGAGCTAGGTCGCCATTTGTTACGATCCAGGTTCTCAAAGACACAGGGCTCTTCAACATTGGACTAGATAATGGCATAATGCAACAACGGTAACACTAGATCCAACCCCTGCCTTAAACACTGGAAAACAAAACACCATTACCACCCTGAGTCGTGCCTGGACAACGAGGTATCCTATGACTCGGTAACTGGTGCACACACACTAGGCTGACGCTCGATGAAACAGCCTATTCTCAAACAGTAAAAGATTACTCGATTAGGTTACACAAAGAAAAGATAGTTAACGTGATTAATTAACGTTACGGTAGATACTCAAATAACTGGCACTCCTGTATTAAAGAAAGTGCAATGCTAGTCCTGCAACATCAACTGGAAACTTCTGAAATAAGTCTGATGCTGGGAAGGTGTTCGTAAAGAATCTTGAACAATTATAATGCAGAATACGGGTCACAATAAATACTAGGACATATAGTAATAATAGGCAGGCGAATAATAAAGACTGCGCAAAGGTAGTAATGCTCGACAACTAAAGAAATGCTTCGTGACACAACGCAACAGCCTACTAGGGTTGTGCAACTCAACAACAACCTCGGCTCAAAAGTGCAGTGAATAATAATGTTGCATACATATAATAATGGGGGCTTATCTCTAACCAGTGTCTGCTCAGTTAATAAAGTCTAGCTGGGGTATCAAGGCAGGGCAACAATGGGTGAGCATGCGGCTCGTAGCCTAACGTCCGAAGGTGGTATAAAGAAGATTACGTTATATGACGGGGATGCTCTCTTGATAAATCTAGGTCTCTAGTACCTAGTTCTATCCTGGCGATCCCTCAGAAGTCAACACAAAGAGGCAGCACTATGTTGTGAGGGATAGGCTATGGCCCTCTCACACCACAGCGCTGTGCTCGCAAAGTAAACCCACCCGAAGACAACTTAGGCTCCCACAGTACCTGTCGATGTCGTGCAGGGCTTAGCTAACACTGCACACATCGGAGACAACGACACAGTAACCTTACCCCTAGTCTAGCTTTAAATAACCAAGCAGAATCACTCAACACCTTGCCAGGGAGACATATACCGGTCTACAACCTTCCCGAGAGAGGACACACACGGAAAAGTCCGTCTCTCCAAACCTCATACATAGAAATATCTGAGAGCTTCGCGTACAATACGACTGGCCGACGGTGAACGTCTATGCTGAAACCAGAAGGGATGTTGAGTTTAACCCTTCAACCCCGGGTGGTACACGTGTGTACCATTATGTTTTGACCCGAGGAACCCGGGTGGTACAACATTGTACCATTGCTTGCGTATGTGCTTTCAAATGGCGCGCGTAAAAATTTCGTTCCGTGGTCGCTAGGTGACGCCACCAGACACCATGTACGCCACCAAAACAGTCTCTACCCTGCCGCCAACATGGATACTAGCCCAAAAAGTGATTCCCCTGTGTCCGATTCCCTGCTCCCTTTGACGCCTGCCCATGTTCGTCGCGCCCTAACGCAAAGGCACGTACAAGATGCGTTGACTCCGGAGGTATTGAAATAGCTTTGAGGAGTTATGAACGTGGTGAAGGACAAAATAGTGTTGATGACTTGGGCAGTGATAGCTCCGAGTCTTATCAGTCTCACTATAGTGAAAATTTAGACGATCTAGACGAAATTCATGAAAGAGACGCGCAATTTGTTGGATTTGACGATGACGATGAAAGTGATGATAGTACTGAACGTGATATAGTTGTGCAAGGTGATGAGAGTGTAGTGAGAGTGAGCGAATGGGACAGCACTAGGTCGACTGCCAAGTTTAGGTTGAGTGACACGACACCTAGCCCTTCGCCAGCTAAATCCCCATTCAAGATACGCTTTTATAAGAAGCAAGTTCTTGAAAAGGCGGCCGCGGCAGCCAGGAAAGAGGCCCTAAAACTTGGTGAGGGAGCAGTGCGTGAGGGTGCCAGTGAGGCTGAGCGTGAGGGTGAGGTTGACCCGCCATTGTCTTCCTTATCTACCCACGCCACCCAAGTTGCCCCAGGCGCCCGCCATTCTTCCCCACCACCACCAGCACTGCCTAGGGTTGAGGACCCCCCACTTTCGGCCTATTTACCCCCTATTTCCCCCGAGAGGAGACATACTACTACAGAAAAGGGAAAAGGGAGAAAATATGTGAAAAAAGGAGCTACAAGTAGGCGCTCTTTGTTCGAGGCTCCCGCGGCTTCCACCCCTGCCGGTCCCAGCCATACGCCCCCGCAAGTTTCCCCAGGGTCCACCCCACCTCTCCAGCCTACAACAGAGGTTCCTGACGATGTTTTTGACCTCGCATCCATACCTGCACCTACAGACACTGAACCAGTGCTGTCTACGAATCGTCGTAGGCCAAGGAGCCCCGAACCTCTGCATGAAGATGACAGAGCCTCACCTGCCACTCCTTCCCCACCTCGCCGACCTACACGCCGCCCACGCATCATTCGTTCCCCGCGAGATTATGAGGGGGGGTCTGAAGATGAAGGGCACCTCACAGATGACTCTGGCCATGATTACCTGGGTCCACCGTCAGGGCAAGATGACGGCTCTGACGACAACGACGATGACTTTATGGACATCGACGACCCTCAACCCCGACGCTTTGCCCAGGGCCGTCGTGCTCCTGGCCGCCCTGGCCGCCGGGCTGGGCCTGGGCGCCGTCGCGCTCCTGGCCGCCCTAGGGTGCGCGCCGCCAAAGTTCGTGGGCGTGCTGCCCCAGCTGCAGCTCCTCGTAAGCGTCGCCAGCAGGACCCATTTTATATTTTCAACTGGCAGGATGTGGCTGCTGATGAAGTGAATGACCCTGATGTTACCCCTTTTGATGAGGTACAGGAGGGTTCAGGAGTTACCCCAAGTTTTCCCGCAGGCCCCAATGCTCCACCACATGAGCTTTTTGAGGCATTTTTTGATAAGGAGGTTACTGAGTTTGTCATAGAAGAGACAAACAAGCACCACCAAATCCAGGTGAACTTTTTTGGCAAGGTGACCAAGGGCCACATGAAGCGGTGGACCCCAGTGACTCATCCCGAGTTCATGGTGTTCCTGGCAATCACCATGCTAATGCCTCATGTAAAGAAGCACAGGTTGGCTGACTATTGGATCACCAAAGATCTGATATCCACCCCTGCCTTCGGGAAATACATCTCTCGGGACCGGTACCTCGACATCCTCGGAGCGCTCCATCTTGTCACCAACACCGACATGCATCTCTCTGACAAGCTGTGGAAGATTAGGACGTTGTACGAGATGATGCGAGAACGTTTCACGTCATACTTCACGCCCTTCTGCAACGTCTGTATTGACGAGTCTCTTGTGCTGTTCCGGGGAAAGCTGAGCTTCAGGCAGTCCATCCCCTCAAAGAGACATCGCTTTGGTATAAAGTTCTTTGTGCTGTGCGATTGCCAAACTGGTTATGTCCTGGACTTCCTGGTCTACAGCGGGAAGGAAGGGGACGTGGAAATAGACCCCCTCATTGGCTTTGGCGGAGCAGTGGTTCAAGCCATGATGAACCGGTACTTCCAGAAGAATCACGTCCTCTACACGGACAACTACTACACGTCCCCCACTCTCTCAAAGTACCTCCATCAGCGCAAGACAGGGACTGTAGGCACAGTTAGAGCGAAAAGGAAGGGCATGCCAACTTTCCCTCCTAAAACCAAGAAAGGCGATGTCTTCAAAAAGAAGTCGGGACCCATTCTGGCTATTCACTGGCACGACCAGCGGAAGGTCAACCTCCTGAGCACCGTCCACAAGGGGGAAATGGTTGAGACTGGCAAGGTGGATCGCCGCACCCAAGTCAGGGTGACCAAGCCCGATGCTGTAATGGACTACAACATAAATATGAGGCTGGTGGACAAGTCCGACATGCAGATAGGCTTCATCGACTGTCTGCGTACCTCGTGCAGATGGTACAAAAAGTTCTTTCTGCACATGGTGGACATGTCAATGCTGAATGCCTACAATATCTACAGGCTTCGGAATCCGCGCACACCCAGGAAGTTCAGTAGCCTGCGGAGGTTCCAAAAACAGGTGTTGGTGGAGCTCCTGGACAGGTATGCTACGCCACAGAGGGCAGTGGCACAACCTGGGCGCCCCGTTCAGGACCGTATGCAGTGTGCACAGTATCTAAATGTGCACAAGCTCGGTTACCTGCCTCTGGAACGAGATGGAGTCACCATTAGCAGAAGGCGGTGCCATGTCTGCTGGAACAGCCAGGTGAGGCCGAGGAAGCAGAAAAAGACCACCATGCAGTGTGTGGAGTGCCAGCTGTCACTATGTGCTATACCGTGCTTTGCTGAATACCACACCAAGCAGGAGTACTAACTAATAATCATAGTGAAAGTACCAAAGACTGACAATATGTATGTATATAGGCAACAAGTGGAAATAAAACAATGTATTGTGATAAAAAAGTCATGTATTATGAAAACATATATAAATAAGTGAAAAAAGACACAATAAATTGTATATAAAACGTTTACAAAGCATATAACTAAGTGAAAGTGACACATGACATAATATTAGATGGCCAAAGTATAATAAACACCTGTGATAACGAATAATCAGTGCCTAATATAACAATAACCTACCTCAATTACTAATAAAATGTACCGTATCAAGTGAAAATGAGCATTATCAGTGACAGTGACACTCTCTCAAGCATATTTACCAAAGTGAAAGTGACACACGAAGTAATATTAGATGGCCAAAGTATAATAAACACCTGTGATAACGAATAATCACTGCCTAATATAACAATAACCTACCTCAATTACTAATAAAATGTACCGTATCAAGTGAAAATGAGCATTATCAGTGACAGTGACACTCTCTCAAGCATATTTACCAAAGTGAAAGTGACACACGAAGTAATATTAGATGGCCAAAGTATAATAAACACCTGTGATAACGAATAATCACTGCCTAATATAACAATAACCTACCTCAATTACTAATAAAATGTACCGTATCAAGTGAAAATGAGCATTATCAGTGACAGTGACACTCTCTCAAGCATATTTACCAAAGTGAAAGTGACACACGAACTAATATTAGATGGCCAAAGTATAATAAACACCTGTGATAACGAATAATCACTGCCTAATATAACAATAACCAGCCTCAATTACTCATAAAAACTACGGTATCGAGTGAAAATGTGAAATATTATTGACAATGATAGCCTAATACACATATTTTATATAATTGGACTCCAAATAACTATAATAACATCACTATCAATAAATAAAATCGCCTCCGGGAGGTAAAAACTCTGGCGCGACGAGTGGTAAGTGCGCAGTAGGTTAGCCAAGCCGGGGCCTGGGCCAAGGCGACGCATCCGAACGCGGGAAGATTTTCCCGCATAAAAATCACTCCACTTCCCGCGCTCGCCATTATGCAATCACTTGGGCTAGAGACCTCTACTCAACGGCATTCTACACATGAAGGTTTGTGCAACATTTTTTTTTTTTTTTATAACTTTGTGTCATGTATTTCAGGAGTAACAGGTGAATCAACATGGACCAAAATTCCTCAAAACCCCCGGACACATAGTACAGTCACGATCTACCCTAGCCGGGGTTGGAGGGTTAATAAAGATTAGAGAATGAGAAAGGAGAAGTCGAGAGAGAGAAATAGTATGCAAAGTGGCGAGTATGGGGGACAGAATTGCAAAGGATGTAGACGATACGCGTGTCAGGCAAGCTCTGAGCTGGTAAAAAACATGAGGCCGCGACGGGAAGGGACTAGTTGACCACCCGGCCGCCAACGCCGTCAGCGCCCAAGCGAGCCGCGTCATAGCTCACCCCCGCTGCCAGGTGTACTCCCTCACCCTCTCTCGCTTGCCTCCCACACAAGCAACATTTATATTATAGCAAATATAAAATACAAGGCGCGGTCACAGACCAAAACAAAGACCATTTCTAGACTGTCTGTGGCAACACGACACTAATTAAACAAAGCAGATAATTCTAGGACAACTGTAGCCCATCCCCCCATCCTGGCGAGCGCTAGCGAGCTGCAATGCCCCACGCAACCATTCTGCTAACGCCGGGAGGCGTCACAGTATGCATAGTAATGGGGTCCCTAGGCAGGTTTTAGTGAACAAATAGAATTCCCCAGGGTGAAAGGGACGGAGAAAATGGGCGCGAAATCAAAGAAAAAAGAAAACAAATTGAACAAAATGGCCGTTTGGGGCAGAAGGAGGCCTCCGATCGAAAAGGTGTATGGAACGAAAGTTGTTCGCAGCCCCCCAAAAGGGGAGTACGGATGAGGTCAGATTCAAAATCGGAGGTCATTTAGCGGCCGAAATCGAGGTCGCCGTTTAATGAGGCACAGGGAGGTTATAGTAGTAGTAGTATTGTGATGATTGTGGTAGTAGTGATTGATGATGTTGATTATAGTAGTAGTGGTGGTAGTAGTGATGGTGATTATGGTGATTACCCAGGCAATGCCGGGTACCCCTGCTAGTATATAATATAATTATCTATATAATATTTTCGATTGTCTGTGTGTGTGTGTGTCTGTTCTTAATAGGCGGCCGCAGTTTTGGACCTGGGGAGCTGAACCTTTGCATGTGGGTGTCAATTGACCTGGGTCAGGTCATAAAGGGGGCGAGGCCATGATCGGAGGTTGTTTCGAGACCGAAATTGAATTTGTTTAAAAAAAAAATGAAAAAAATGGCCGTTTGGGGCAGAAGGAGGCCTCCGATCGAAAAGGTGTATGGAACGAAAGTTGTTCGCAACCCCCCAACATAGGGGTACAGATGAGGTCAGATCCAAAATCGGAGGTCATTTAGCGGCCGAAATCGAGGTTGCCGTTTAATGAGGCACAGGGAGGTCGAGGCTGGTGATTATGGTAGTAGTAGTATTGTGATAATTGTGGTAGTAGTGATTGATGATGGTGATTATGGTAGTAGTAGTGATGGTGATTATGGTGATTACCCGGGCAACGCCGGGTACCCCTGCTTGTATATCTATATTATTAAATCAGTTCGTGTGTCTGTTTGTCTGTGTGTTCTTAATAGGCGGCCGCAGTTTTGGACCTGGGGAGCTGAAACTTTGCATGTGGGTGTCAATTGACCTGGGTCAGGTCATAGAGGGGGCGAGGCCACGATCGGAGGTCATTTCGAGGCCGAAATTGAAAACAAAAATGAAAAAATGGCCGTTTGGGGCAGAAGGAGGCCTCCGATCGAAAAGGTGTATGGAACGAAAGTTGTTCGCAGCCCCCCAAAATGGGGATACGGATGAGGTCAGATCCAATATCGGAGGTCATTTAGCGGCCGAAATCGAGGTCGCCGTTTAATGAGGCACAGGGAGGTCGAGGCCGGTGATTATGGTAGTAGTAGTATTGTGATGATTGTGGTAGTAGTGATTGATGATGGTGATTATGGTAGTAGAATTTAAACCCGGGCAACGCCGGGTACCCCTGCTAGTATATATATACATATATATATACTGTATATATATATATATATATATATATACAGTATATATATATATATATATATATATATGTATACAGTATACGTCGTTGACAGACAGAGGGTTATAAAGGTGTGTTTTTTATTAACAAAAGGTAGTGCTCATATATAACTAAAAGTTTGTGGAGTGATCTCCTGGCACAGTGAATGACGCCCTCACAGCATCATCACAAAATGTTCTACAGTGACCAATGTTGTTGACACTTCTGTCACTTTGACGGGTATACAGAGTAACTCAGCGCCGGACAAGATATTGACCTTTATCAACTCTGCGTAAGCAGAGTGGTATCTCCCCCCGTATAGTGGTACATGCCGGTCGAAATGTCTGTCTGTCTGTCTGTCCGATAACTCCTCCTAGACCGTTCGACGGATTTTCACCAAACTTCACACGAACATTTGGTGCGTGAATGCGACGGTAATGAAAAAAAGATTGTTTGAATATGTGCAATAGTTATGATTTTAGGTCCAAAATATGGTTTTGCCCCCCCCCCAGGACACCCACCCCCACCCTGTACCTGTTGCCAAGTAATGATGATGGCGTTCTGTGTGAGAGTGCCCCGTAGGGCACTCTCACATAGAACGCCATTGTTCAGTGCGTGAGAAAAACTTGCGACATATTTGTTAGGTTAAGTTAGTTTAGTTGACATTAGAAGTGATGGTAGTAATAGTGGGGATAATGCTGATAGTAGTGATGATGGTGATAATAGCAGTGATAATGGTTGTAGCTTTAGTGATAATGATGACAGTAGTGATGATGATGATAGTGATGATGATGGTAGTGATGATGATAACAGTAGTAGATATGATGGTGACAGTACTAGTAGTAGTGATGATGGTCATAATAGTATTCATGATGGTGACATTAGTAATGATGATTGTAAGATGATGGTGACAGTATTAGTGATGTTGGTAAGTAGTAGTGATGATGGTGAAAGTTGTAGTAATGATGAGAGTAGTAGTGATGATGAGAGTAGTAGTGATGATGGTGAGAGTAGTAGTGATGATTATAATAGTAGTAGTGCTGATGATATTAATGATGATAGTGACTATAGTCTATTTTTTTCCAGCTGAGAGTAAATTGTCATGTTTCTACCTTTGTAACTGAACTGTAAGGTGGATTTTGTAGCGAAATATGATGTTAATTTTGAAAACTTGGCATTAATAGTGATGATGGTGACCGATCGCAGAGTTGGGTATGCCGTTTTGATTTTGGGCGAAACGGCACGTCTACTTTATCAACTCTGCGTAAGCAGAGTGGTATCGCCCCCCGTATAGTGGTACATGCCGGCCGAAATGTCTGTCTGTCTGTCTGTCCGATAACTCCTCCTAGACCGTTCGACGGATTTTCACCAAACTTTACACGAACATTCGGTGCGTGAATGCGACAGTAATAAAAATAATATTTCTTTTAATATGTGCAATAGTTATGGTTCTAGGTCCAAAATATGGTTTTGTCCCCCGCCCCCACCCCCTCCCCCTCAGGACCCCCAGCCCCACCCTGTACCTATTCCCAAGCAATAATTATGGCGTTCTGTGTGTGTGCCCCGTAGGGGCACACTCACATAGAACGCCATAGTTCAGGGGGCGAAAAAAAACTCGCCCACATTTGTTAGGTTAAGATAGTTTATAGTCTGTTCAGTCGAGAAATATCTGCATATCTGTATAACTTTATATGATGGTGAAAGTTGTAGTGATGATGACAGTAGTAGTGATGATGAGAGTAGTAGTGATGATGGTGAGAGTAGTAGTAGTGATGATAGTAATGGTGATAGTGACTAGTAGTGATGATGGTGACCCATCGCAGAGTTGGGTATGCCGTTTTGATTTTGGGCAAAATGGCATGTTTACTTTATATTATTAATTATGGGACTACAGTAGTACAGAGGATAAAGGGTCTGTCACACGTCTCTATGAGTCATCAGTCCGTGTGTCATATAAGAAATATGTCTTTGTTTTATCGGTATAGTGATTAAATCCAGACTCATCTATTTTACTGTGATACGGCACAATAATATCCTTTTCATGCTTACATTACAATGTGAATACAGAGAGGCTCTGTGTAGCAAATGCATAATGGTAAGCATATCTCGAAACAGTCAACTTGATAGCTTGATCAACTCCCCTTTCTCAGCTGCTCCCTTATGTTTTACCTGGAAGTGCTCAGAGAAGGATAGTTCAGCTATCAAGTGGGAACAGATCGTGTCAGATATTTATCACTTTACAAAAATGACCTTGTATATTATTGACTAGTGGATGGTGTGATCATTGAGATTCTTTGAGTGACTGGAGCTGGAGTGACTGCCTGCCAGAGTAATGGTATACAAGTAAAATACTACCGCTTAGGTCCTAAATTACTTATTGTCTAGGGCTCATGGTTCATCGTAAAGTTTCTAACATCTCATACAATTGCATCATCAGGTTAGTAAAGACAGCACTTTTATATATACACATAATTTTGACCTATTATGTATCTCGTTAGCTACATCAATCTGTTTCATGACTGTAATAT
The DNA here is from genome assembly GCA_032716605.1 of Paralithodes platypus. Taxonomy (NCBI): domain Eukaryota; kingdom Metazoa; phylum Arthropoda; class Malacostraca; order Decapoda; family Lithodidae; genus Paralithodes; species Paralithodes platypus. The sequence continues at coordinate 6,062,914 of CM064518.1, forward strand.
TTGCCCAACTCTTATGCGGCAATGTTGTTCATGTTCTTTAGTGGGAATTTTGAAAATTCATCTTGTATGTCAATTTACAGTAGTGCACGTTGTACTATGGGAGAATATATATTTGTGTGTGTTTGGCTTTGAGACAACCCAGGGCCTGGCCAGAACATTCCTAAATATTTTGAAAGGCTTATAGTGCATAATTTTGGGGTGATATACTTGTAGACCGGGAGCCCGGGGGGGGGTCTGGTTAGCTGGAAAGGTAACCAATTTTCTTTCCCACCAAAGTATCACCTATCAATGCTAATGTATGGAGCTGGACGACTGGCAGGCTTGCTGTGGTGGATGTGGCCAGGAGAGTGGATTAAATCCACTCGAAAAATGATCTAGATCAGCTTTGCACAGTAACCCATCCTAAATAACTGTAATAGGCATTCCATAACCCAATGTATGAAACATGGTTGATAACAACAAATGTTATTGGTGGGTTGCCCCTGCCAGCCACCATTAATTAGCCCCTCAAAGCTGATTTAGAACAGATATTGAGGTAACCACTTCAAATCACTTGCAAAATCTTCTGCAGGGTCCCAAATATCATGAATGGCCACTTCCAGTTAATTCCAGTAGTGGGATACCCCCGCCAGCCATGCCCAAAAATGGCAAAACCCCAGCACTGACCTAGATTATCTCATGAGGTAACACTTCAAGTCACTTGCGAACTTTTCTGCAGGGTTCCAGATATCATGAATGGCCACTTCCAGTAATTTCCAGTGGTGGAGTACCTGTCAACCACGCCCAAATTGCAAAGCCCTAAAATGGATCTTGGTAGCTCACAAGGTAACCTCCTGAAAGTAAGTGCAGCTTATTATGCAGGGTCCCAAATATACAGGGTGTTTCATAAATACCTTTCATAAATTTCAGAATGAATAGACCTAGCAATAATAAATATACTTTACTATGTGACGGTTTTGGAAATTTCTCATATTTACCGGGATATTACACATTTTAGTTTAAATAGGAAAGTCTAGGGGATGAACACAATCAGTAGATTACCATCACCTCAATTACTTTATTTTGTCATAAATGTTTGAACATCAATGTATTTTACAGTATTTACAATAGGTATTTTTGGTGACCATGTAATCGGACCTTTTATGTTACCACAACGACTTACAGGCAATGTGTACACCAGATTTCTTCAGGATGACTTACCCATACTACTTGAAGATGTGCCTCTCAGAACACGTAGACAAATGTGGTTCATGCAGGATGGGGGGGGGGGGCTCCAGCTCACTTTGCACGAGGTACGAGGGATTTCCTTAATGTTATGTACCCTGATAAGTGGATAGGCCGTGGTGGTCCCATCGCCTGGCCACCTAGATCACAGGACCTAACTCCACTTGACTTTTATCTTTGGGGACACTTGAAGAGCAGGGTGTATGCTACACAAATCAACACCCGTCAGCAACTGTGGCAACGAGTTCAAGAGGCATGCAGAGAAGTAAGAAACACACCAGGGATATTTGAAAGAGTGCGACAGTCTCTTATGCGCCGAGCCCAAGCCTGTACCAACGAGGGTGGGAGAAACTTCGAGCAACTATTGTAAATACTGTAAAATACATTGATGTTCAAACATTTATGACAAAATAAAGTAATTGAGGTGATGGTAATCTACTGATCGTTTTCATCCCCTAGACTTTCCTATTTAAACTAAAATGTGTAATATCCCGGTAAATATGAGAAATTTCCAAAACCGTCACATAGTAAAGTATATTTATTATTGCTAGATCTATTCATTCTGAAATTTATGAAAGGTATTTATGAAACACCCTGTATAATAATGGGTTGCCAGGAACCTGTAGCTATAGATGTTCTGCATTGATATTTCCCCTTAATTGACATGTAGATTTGCTGGAAATAGATAATTTATCCTGTTTACATAAATTATATGAGCATAGATCTATTTGATCATGTAGTGAGGTCTAAGGTTTATCTCCGATGTTTATCACCTCTTTATTTGTAGAGCAATAAACGGAAGTGTACTTAGAGTACCTGTGCAGGTCATGCTGCTTGTATAACAGTACCTAATCATTGTAAGACAAGAGCAAATTATTGTCTTCCAGTTGAGCGGACTAAAATAATTTACTCCATTAATTTGCTGATCTTGAATCTTTGCAGGTGCTGCTTGTATGTGATTATGAGATAGCTTGTGTAAACAAGGACTTTTATAGATCACTTATGATGGATCAAGGTGATTCACATATAACTCTGCGGTCGTCCTTGCCACCTCTCTTTTTCCAGCTCTTGCCACAGAATATTCAATAGATAGTTGGTCAAACTTAGGGATATTACTCTCACTCCTGGTTTCGATGCAAGCTTTCTTAATTGACGGGGATTCAGTTGATGGGGTTCCCTTTGGGCGTTTGACGGCAGTATAATTTTTACGACATGAAGGGTGATATTGTAGATTTGATTCCAAGGTTACTAATCTTGCATGTACCTTCAGCATATTTGTCTGTTACCAGATTTTGGCGTTTTATTATAATGTGTTTCCCAAATGTTATCATTAAATATATTGGAGTGTCTGGCAGGGGTACCCCACCACTGGAAATTACTGGAAGTGGCCATTTATGATATCTGGGACCCTGCAGAAAAGTTTGTAAGTTGTTGTTGTTGTTGTCGTTCCCTAAGGTGCCTGGCCGAACATCCCCAAGTCCCTAAGGAAGGCCATTGTCACGATCGGGCTTTCCCACAGAGCTCTCAAGAAGTGTAGATTATGTTGATGGCATAAGTGATTGTGTAGTATGGGGTGCCGTGTTGCATCCTGGGCAGGTGTCGACGATGGAGATATTCAGTCTCTTTTGATAGCTCAGAAGAGGTGAATGGTGCCCACATCTCAGCCTGGCCAGGTGGACTCGCGAGGAAGAAAGGATTCAGAGAGATGGATTTCGGGAGGTCGTGCCTGCAACTGCGTGTTTCCTATGAGTGATTGGATGGAACAGCAAGAGATATGAGTATGGATGTGCTTCTGGAAGCTGGTTTGGGGTGGGCAGGGAGGGAGAGATGACAGTATTTGTGTGTGATACCATGTGCTGGGTGTTGTTTTGATATGCCTTGGCATCTGTGGGTGTGCTGCCATGTAGTGTAGTGGATGGTGTTGGTTTGTGGAGGCTGCAGCCAGGAATTGAGTGCCTCTCATGTCTAGGTGGTCTTTGACTTTGAGGACTTTGGTTTCTTGATGTAGGTGATCTGTAGGTGTAGTAGCTGTGCAACCTGTGTTGATTTTTAGGGCTTTTCTTTGAATAGTCTGCAAGGTCTTGTGGTGTTTTTCAGTTAACTTAGAATCCCAGGCAGGGCTTGCATTTGTCATCACTGATCTTATGTATTGTTTGTATACTGTGTTGGTATTTTTGTTTTTTATTTTTTTCAAATTTTGTGTGAGCAAGTGACCTGAGGGTGTTAAGTCTGGGTGTCGGTTTATTCATGTTTATGATATGTTGTTTGAATGTCATTAGAGTATCATATGTTACTCCTAGGGTTTTTTGCGTGTGTGTGTGTGTGTGTGTTAGAGGAGTGTTGTTTAGGTGAGGTGCGGGGTGTTTTTATATTCGGTTGTCCAGCTTGTGAGGAGGGTTGCAGTGGATTTGGCTGGTGCTAATTTGAGTCTGTTTGTAGTGCACCAGTCATGTAGTGTGTTGAGATAGGGTTGAAGGAGAAGTGTTGCTTTGTTTGGGTCTTGGTGTGTGTTTCTGAGTAGGAAGCTATATTTATTTGGGATGCATGGGGTTTAGGTATATCCTGCATGTATAGATTGAAGAGTGCGGGCGACAGGACTGATCCTTGCAGGACTCCGTTTGTGAAGTTTCTGATATTAGATGACTGACCGGCAAATGTTACGTGTGCGCATCTGCCTGCTAGGTAGTTGGCCAGCCACCTTTTTGTATTATTGTGCATGTTTGTGTTGTACATATTGTTTGTTAGGTTGTGGCGGGGGATGGCATCGAAGGCTTTACAAAAGTCGGGTGTGGCAAGTAGTGATCAGTGTGGTGGTCTGGCTGCGTTGATGTCCTCAAAAGCTCTTTGTGTAAGGTTTGTAAGAAGGGTGTTTGTGGATTGCAGTGGCCTGAAGCCATATTGTGTTGGAGCTATGGATAGAGCGTGTGTGGTCAGTTGTAGTATGAGGCGTTCTCAGACTTTGGAGGGGGTGCAAGGGAGTGTGATGGGGCAGTGTGAGGAGGGCAGCTTGGGGTCTTTGTTCTGTTTGGGAAATGTAATGATGACACCATGCTTCCAGATGTCTGGTATTGTGGTGTATGAATAACTGTAGTTTGATATGTTGGTGAGTGTTTGTATGCCCTGTGGTCCTAGGTGTCTAAGGTGCATGTTGCTTATGTTGTCTGGCCCACAAGCAGGTGAGTGCTTGAGATTGTTGATAATGTGCTTTGTCTGGTTGTTGGTGAAGGGTGCATAATCAGGGTGTTACGTCGGATGACACGTCGGTCGTCTTGATGGGGGCTTAGGTGGCTGGCATTAGGGAAGTGATTAATGAAATTGTTTGCTTCTTGTTTATATGAAGGAATAAAGTCTGTTGCTGTGATTGCGGCATGTGATATTGTTGTGTTGCTGTTGGAAAGTGTGATGCTATTGAGTGCTTTGTAGGCCTATAGTTTTTGGGGTTCTGTTTTGAGATCAAGTGTTTGGTTGTAGTTATTCCAATTTACTGTTTGTTATTCTTATATTGTGTTGCTAAACTGTGTGTTAAGTGCTTGGATTTGTTGTGCGATGTCCTATGTGTGGGTTGCTAGTCAGTGTTTCAGTGTGTCGTGTTGTCTGATGAGGTCTTGAATTTATGGTGTGAAGTTGGGGTTGTGTCTTTCTGTTACCTCTTGGAATGTGTTTCTTGTAAGCGTTTTGGATAGTTGTGTTGAATGTGTGAACAGCATTCTTGATGTTAGTGATGGGTGTGCTATTTAGTGTTTATTTGCAAGTGATTTGAAGTGGTTTTCTCATGAGCTGATCTAGGTAAATTCTGGGGTTTTGCAATTTTTGGGGTGTGGCTGGCAGGGGTACCCCACCACTGGAATTTGCTGGAAGTGGCCATTCATGATATCTGGGTCCCTGCAGAACATTTTGCAAGTGATTTGAAGTGGTTACCTCATGAGCTGATCTAGGTCAGCTTTAAGGGGCTAATTAATGGTGGCTGGCGGGGGTACCCCACTACTGGATATTACTGGAAGTGGCCATTCATAATATCTGGGACCCTGCAACAGATTTTGCAAGTGATTTGAAGTGGTTACCTCATGAGCTGAGCTAGCTCAGTTCTGGGGTTTTGCCATTTTTGGGCATGGCTAGCAGGGGTACCCCACCACTGGAATTTACTGGCAGTGGCCATTCATGATATCTGGGACCCTGCAGAAGATTTTGCAAGTGATTTGAAGTGGTTACCTCAATAGCTGATCTAGATCAGCTTTGAGGGGCTTATTAATGGTGGCTGGCAGGGGGAACCCACCAATAAAAATTGCTGTCATCAACCATGTTTCATACATTGGGTTATGGAATGCCTATTACAGTTATGTAGGATGGGTTACTGTGCAAAGCTGATCTAGATAATTTTTGGAGTGGATTTAATCCACTCTCCTGGCCACATCCACCACAGCAAGCCTGCCAGTCGTCCAGTTCCATACATTAGCATTGATAGGTGATACTTTGGTGGGAAAGAAAATTGGTTACCTTTCCAGCTAACTAGACCCCCCCCCCCCCCCCCCGGGCTCCTGCTCTATTGGGTCCAGCTCATATGCATGTAGGGTAACTGGGATAACAATTTAACATGATTAATACCTACTGTTTTATACGAAGGGGAATTATGGGTGATGATAAGAAGGGAAAAACACAAGCTAGTTAAATTCGAAATGTACTGTCGAGGAAAGATATTGAACATTAAATGAAAACTGGTAGTACACAATGAGATAATTCAAGAAAAAGCTAAGTAAAATCTAATCATTGTGAAGAAACATAACGACATACAGAAAAGTCGAAGGGAAGGCCCATAGAAATACGTAACAGAATAATGCCGGTGCACATTTTTAACCCAGGACATTCACCTAGAAAGTTGGTGAATTTTGCGAGAGATCGTGTTGCGTGGCATCCCGTTCTTTTCTCTTATCTCTGATGTATTCAAGCCAAATATTGACTATACATCACGAAGGTCTTCAGGCCATATCGATGTCGTTTGCTGGGCATGTACTGCCGGATGCCAATATTCCCCCTCCACAGCAACAAACTCTCATCAATAATGAGCTTCTGATGGGGTTTGAAGGCGGCAGCAAGCTTCACCTTCAGGTACTCGAAGATGGGTCTTATCCCCTCCATGGGGTCCTTCATAGCTCTTGGTTGACTTTGATTTCTGGTGTGGGCTGCCAGGCTGTCAATGAAATGTAGGTTCCCCATTATGGCTGTGAACCTATTTCTGCTCATTATTTCGGACGAGGGGATCCCAGGACCAGTACTTTTTTATGGAGGATTTCCTTGTGACCCCCATCAGCATGACAATGGCCAAGAATGTGTAAAACTCCAGGACATCAAGGGAGGACCATGACAGCCTTGCAGAGTATTTTGACTGCTCCTTCCCACCCATGAAATAATAATTGTACCAGTTGGTCTCGTCAACAATTAGAGCCACGAGATTGGTAGTGAAGAACTGCCTGAAGATTTCAAGCCTCGTGGTCTGCCGCCCCTGGTTTGGGAACGTAGGGCCGGCAATCCCATCGCCCACAAAGTTGTAGTCAGTGGGCACAAAGTTGTCGCCATCAACCCAATCCCACACGTCGGGTTGAGCGGCACCTTCGTCGTCAGAGTCGTCAGGAGGGGAGTCACCATCAGGGCGGGAGGGTCTTGCCCTGCCTCTTGCCCCTCTTGCCCCTGCCCTCGGCCTTGGTCGAGCCGGCCCAGTCCTTGCTCTCGCACAGCCAGGGGTGGGGCGTATTAGGGTCACCTTAGACACCCTTCGGCCACGCACAAGCACAGGACCACGGGCACGCCCACGTATGTTTATAGGGCGTTGCGCACGATCAGGGTGTTGTGGCGACGCAGGCGGTGAAGGTGTCTGAGTGTTTTGTCTGTGGGAGGTCCCAGGCTGAGGAGAAGGTACAGGTGAGTATGGTAGTGGTCCGGGAGGTGATGGTGGGGGCGAGTCAATCCGGGGTGATGAGGGAAACAGGCGGCGTGCGGCAGGGCGTGGGTGGCGGCGTGGAGATGATTCTAGGGCAGGCATATCCTCATCTGTTGCTTCTGAAGAAGAAGTCAATGGCTGGGCTGCTAATATGGCTGCACCCCTGTGCAACCCATAGAAAGTGTGAGGGGTTGGCGCCTTTAGTGGAGAGGGAATGAGGGGTGGTGGGGAAGGCAAACACGGTGGGGGAGCACCACAGTGAGGCACGTGTGGTGTCGGATCTTGACCTTGACCCACCTCATACTCCTCCTCCCCCTCCAAATCCTCACCTCTTCTCTTCTCAGCCCTACGATGAGAAGGTGGAATGTTGAGGAAGGCCATGGGGTCCGGGTCATCTTCCTCCTCCTCATCTTCCTCTTCCCTACTTGCTGGGGACTCCACTATGTCACGGGGGGCAGCAGGGGAACGATAGCTACTCTCCTCCCTTTGTTGTAACCTGGCGTATCGTTCAGCGATGGGGAGATAGGGTTCCTCCTCATGCATTTCATCATACTCGGCCACAGTGGGACTATATTCGTCCTCTGAATCGTCATTCGATGATCCAGTGTCACTATCAGGCTCATCACTCTCCTCAAGTATGGCCAAGGCATCGGCCAGGGATATTCCCCTGCGTGGGTAACGGCGTGGTAAATCCGACATAGTGTTGCACTCGCGAGATGTATGGGTAAACTGACTTTCCTTTGTCACGCACGTCCCTTGTCCCAACAAACCGAGATATGTGGGTTGCCATACATTGCCTACATCCTAAGGAATATCCCATACAAATATCAAGCCTATAGCTACCATAGGACAAGAGTAAATAAGGTCGAAAGTCGTTGGGAGATAGGTGGGTACAGTGTCTTTCATCACCTCCCCCGCATGACCACCCGCCCGGCAGGACTTGGGGGATAGCTGAGCATGGTCAAGTAATGCGTACATCCTAAGGTGTGTCTCACACAAATTTCAAGCCTATAGCTACCTTAGGACAAGAGTAAATGAGGTCGAAAGCCGTTGGGATATAAGTGGGTACAGTGTTTTTCATCACCTCCCCCACATGACCACCTGCCCGGCAGCACTAGGGTGACAACTGAATATAGCATTGTAATGCATACATCCTAAAGAGTGTCTCACACAAATCTCAAACCTCTAGCTCCCATACGACAGGAGTAAATAAGGTCCAAATTTGCGGTGAAATAAGTGGGTAAAGTGGCGCCACTAATCCCACCACCACCATCCGCGCAGCCTGGCTGGCCGGTTCACGTGTACCGGCCCTGTTCGGCAACACTCTACGGTACCTCCCCTACCATTCTGAAACCATTTCCTACCATACGAGCCGAATAATAGAGGTTTTAGTGGTGGACGCATGGTTTGCGTCGCTGGGGTTTAGCGTTACATACATTGTGGACGCAAATGCTGCGTCGCTGGGGTTCAGTGGGCTAAATTTAGTTAAAGTATTGGTGTTCAGAACCAAGTCCACTGTAGGAGTAAACGATGGGAGAGGCAGCATCATTTATAACTGTCCTGATGGTGTAATGGTTGGAGCATTTAAGTTCTTTATGTGATATCCTGGGTTCGAATCCTGGGAGCATTATATGCTTCCATTCATTTCACATAGGGTGTTATTGATATCAAGAACGATGTTATTAATAATACATATGAAATATTTACTTATAAAGTTTTGGTCAAAATGTTAATCTTTTGCAATTTGCACTCTACTGTATGTTAGTGTAGTGCTGGTATCAGTTTGGTAGTAGGATGTATATGGACACATAGTTATAAGCTGGAGGCAGGATTCTATAGAAATACCTGTGGGACTAAGAGAGTTTTTTTTAGAAAAGAAGAAAAATGTATTGAACTCATAGATAATCATGACAACATTAAAATGTTAAAGTCTAGCGAAGTAGAATGGTAAATAAATCGTAACATCGTTGGTAATTATTGTTAAGTTAATCAGTGTATCAAATTGGATATCTTGACGTTACAAAAGCTATAATGCTTTAAATAATTCAGTTACATACACTCACTTCGCAAAGCTCTTACAAATCAATTTTCTTGCCACTAGTATATCGTGAGGTCAAGTGTTGTAATGCCTGCCTTATCCTTTGTGTAACAAGGGAGTACGTGTGTCTCTTGCTAATGATTATGGGATTAAATACACTCTGAACTCCACACACCTGTAAGGGAAAGTCACTCGAGGTATATGTGTATCTTACTTCCAAGAGTCTAATGTCGGTGGGTGTTTCCTAACCTCGTAACGTTTAGTGACGTAACTATGACGCCATACGCACTCAAACCTGGCTAGATATAGTTTGGGGATGGCAACCAGGAAAGGTCAGTATCTATGCAAGAATATATATAACTCTACGTAATACATGTGATCAGTGCATGTGAACAGAGTGGGGTGATGTTGAGTATTGGTAAGTTAAGAATTGTGTTAGTTAGAAACTGCTGTAACCTACATGTGATAGGGCATGAGCAAGCTTAAACTGATGCCCCTGGCTACACCTGAATGTACACCCATGAACTGAAATTCACACAATAGTCTATCCATCTATCTATCTATTGCCTGACGCCGTGATCCCCGAAGGGGTGGCCATGAACGAACCGCCCCATGCACCTCTGTCCCCAGTCAGTCGACGCCCCTCCCCCCAACCAGCACCGCCTTCGTTCATGTAGTTCCTCACTCCATCCTTCCACCTCATATTCGGTCTACCTCTCCCCCTCTGTCCCTCCACCTCGCTCTCGTCTATCAGGAGTACAAAACATTATTATATACGCTTGTTTTAAGGTATTAGATTTAACCCTATAAATATTATAAAGAAGTGCGTACACCATTAGTTAAGTGTGAGATCGGTCTTTGGTTAGTTCAGTTCAGTCTCGGGCGAGTCAACCACCTTATACATTCTAGAATAGATCAAGTTAGATTAGGGTTCAATAGCGTGTGCTATGTATGATTCAGACGTAAGTTTTATAATGACTTATCTTGGTGTTATTGAGATTAAAATCGATACATTAGTTATGTTATAGTATTACATTTTGCTAAACTAGGATATGCATGATAAGAAGATGATAATGAAATGTTAGATTGGATTACATTACAGTAAGGGCATTTAAATTACATTACCGGTATAATAGATTAACCCTTTGAAGATTATGACGCAATTTAGGAAGGATCGATGGAAATTATAAGGGAACAGACTACCGCAAATAACCCTCTGCCATCCATATACCCTACCTAATCTGAATTCAATCGTTTAATAGTGGCTAGGAAATAGAAGAAATGCGTAATCGGTTCTTGAAGGTCTTTTAAACTAAATTAAATGAAGCTAGAATACGCTAGTGTTTGTCTAGGTAATAATACGAAACTATATTGACTACAGTGCATTCATTCGACATATATCGACAGGCCCCGCCCACTTCCCCAACCGTTATCATACGGCTGGCATGACTGTGCGAGGTACGGGTGTCCAACAGGGTTACCAAATCAGCACAAAAATATTATTTAATCTGTTTGCAGAAGTAACTAGAAGAATACAAACTAGTAAATGCCTACCTAATATTGCTAGAATATTACTCCAATATTGATAACATGTGCTAAAAGATTCGGAGTATAGCCAGCATTCTTATTGCTAGGTGTAAAATTTTGCCGCTAGATCAAGTCAATATTTATTTATCATTTTAAATTATTAAATATGGCCTACAAAGCCTTTCTACCTCTTTCTACCTTTCTACATCAACGAGTGAGAAAGAAATGTTAAGACTGGAGCCTGTCTTTAACAGCTCCATTCCCTTGTTCAAGTAAATACTTTTTGATCTAGCGGTAAGGAAGCTACATTGGCAGCTACATTGGCAACGCTTCTCTCTCAAGATTTCAACTGTCACTGCGCTGCCATTCAAACGTCAGTTCAGTTCCCTCCTGTCTTCTGAAGGGGGAAGATGGCATCTCCTGCCCATACCCCTGGCAGACCTGCTGATTCTCCCCGACTTGTCAGTCAAGCCAGGAATATTGTCTTGAATGTATTCATGTATTTTGATAAGGAGAAAACTGAGCCAGTTGATGTGGTGGTGAAGAAAACCTCTGAGGCAACGAAAGTTGCACAGCCATTAATTAATAAGATCAGAACTTAATAATGTTCTACATCTGCTCTGCCCAAGTAGACGAGGTAACAATGGTAATGGAGTTTACTTTTCTGTACAATGGTATATGGTAATATTGTATAGTAAAGAATAACTGCAAATATGCATGTATTAAAGCGCTCTTACATCGTATAATTAATTTTACTTGGAGCTCTTATCAGCTCCGTGGTAAGGTGACAAGTGACTTGTCCGAGATTGCGGTATGATAAGCTCTACTTCGTCTACGGCGCTGGTGGAAGCGGGCGGGGCCTGTCGATATATGTCGAATGAATGCACTGTATATTGACGTAAGTTGATGTGAACCATTGTATATACAAACAGGTATTCCCACTATATTACCTTCCCTCCAGATCCCTGCCGTTAACTGTGTACCCCCGCGGGCTTAACCTAACTGGTGGTGTTATTACCTGGGCATTACCTGGAGCATTATTGTAATACCGGAGATTCACACCAACCTAATTACCTTTACGTGTAATTGACAAATAATCCGGACGGTATGTATCTTTGGAATCGGATCTGTGTGTCTTATGTTTCTCTTTTTGACTTGAGTATTCTGTTTCTGACACTAATTTGTTTTTTTCCTGGTGTTTAACTTGTATATATATTTTGCGTTGTTTACAGCAATATGAATAATTGATTTGAAGGGGTTTGATTGATTAATATTCACTAATACAGTAGTTATTATACATAATTGTTATTACATGATATTGGTAGCGGTGTGGGGAGAGTTGCATGGTGTGTATGAAATTGATTTTTATAGAAATAAATATCAAGTTTCCATTCATGTTGTCTTCCATCGTTTGCACCAGTGTGTTCATTCATTAGGTCTATATATAATATTGTTATTTATCTTTCTATATACAGTCATTATATTCTTCCTATCCTGAACTTCCATTTCTCTCTCTCTCTCTCTCTCTCTCTCTCTCTCTGTCTCTCGCTCATACGCAAACACCCACACACACCATTCTTTGTTCACGCTATATTATTTTATCATGCCATTTAGTTATCACCAACCATTTGCGAACGGAATAATAAATGTCAGTTCGTTGTAATGGTACAGGATTAACGTCAATGCAATATATATATATATATATATATATATATATATATATATATATATTTATATATATATATATATATATACATTTTATAGGGGAGAGGGAGAGAGAGAGAGAGAAGGGATGATACATTGATTTACAGATATATTGGCCACGCAGATTTGGCAATCCCTTTACTCGAAAAACAGTCTGGTTATCGGGTTTTGATAATGGTCGTGCATGATTCTTGTTACCTAAGGAATAATCAACACAAAATTTGGTCAAAGTAAGAGTCAATACAGGGGCACAGTGCGTCCTTGTATTGAGTATTGTTCACATGTGTGGGGAGGATCCTCTCACACCGCACTCCTAGACAAAGTAGAAAGGAAAGCCTTTCGTATCATTAACTCTCGTCCACTCATCAACTCTCTGCAATCTCTCTCTCTCTCTTCGCCGCAATGTTGCATCTCTGTCGCTATTCCATCGCTACTACAATAATCAGTGTTCCTCTGAGCTGTCCCAGTGTATACCACCTCCTATACGTATGTTACATAGTACCCGCCTTGCAACACAATCCCACCCCTACTCTGTGCAACTCTCCAACCCAAGAATGAAACGCTAATCTCAGACTTTCTTTTATTCAACTGCTGAGCTATGGAACTCTCTCCCAGAATCAGTCTTTTCCTCCTCCTATGACTTTAATTGCTTCAAACTCCGTGTGTCCAGGCATTTTAATTCGAACGTCCCTTGATTTTGGCCCTGTCACTCTCTCAAATCTGAGAGAGACACTCGCTGCAGGCAGTTATACCTTTTTGTTTCCCTCATTCACATAGAAAACAAAATCAGCTTGAACAAACACCAAAGCAGTACTCGTGTGACGTCGCCTTTACTCCTATATAACAATATTAATTTACTCTACTTGCAACAAACTTCACCCGGATAAGCATAACAAATATTAGACAGATCCGTTTGTATACGAACTATACAAATACTATCTTATGTAGTCTAGTGATTATATATTGAATATTATTACAAAAACAAATAACGGAATAAACAACATTAACCAATCTTTGAAGCTCATTTGAACTCTCTCATACTCTTCCCCTTACTCACTCTCACTCTCTCTCTCTCTTTTTATTAATAACAACCTAGAATACAAAGGGAAATTCTTAATTTTTCCCGAGTTAACAGTTTGAGGGGGCACATTTTTGTTTGTTATTTTCTGGTTTGATGGTAGAATGGGTTTACATTTTTGTGTTATTTTTATTATTATCTCCGATCTTTAACCCTTGTCTGGCGGGGGTGGACTTAAGTCGGGCTAGAGAACACCTGCCTAAAGAGCGGGGCCCGACTTAAGTCTGTGTGCAATTTTTGAGCAATAATGGCTCTGAGAGAGAGACGAGCGACGGGAGGAGCGTAGGTCGGCTCATGACCACTCGGCACGGGTCCCGCGCGACTACTGACATCTACTCCACACACACCCACACTCACTGCCTCGCTACACAGGGAATTATGTACGGAAATTACCGTATTTTAGGGATTTTACACTCGTCTTGCACGATCGTTGCAAGAGAACGCGTGGTCGTAGAAGGATGGTTCTGGTGTCATTGGAAAGCTCAATTATCGCCCTTTCAGGGATACATAATTGTATTATGCTCTGGCTCTTGTTTATGCATGAAAAAGCGCACGGAAACAAGCTCGTTTAGGGTAAAACCCCCCGCTTGGCAGGTAGTAGAAGTTACCGACCTAGCCGCTCGTGGAGTGTTAAGAATCACCATAATAAAGAGCCAACCTCACAATATTCCCCCCCCCCCCCTCTCTCTCTCTCTCTCTCCCATGGTTCCTCATATTCATTCCTTGATTTACTTTCGGTGTAATTTTTCAAGTTGGAGAGACATATTAGTTACATACAGCTTCGTACGAATAAATAGAGAGATATGTTACCTGTCTTCCTGTGTATACATGTAATAGGTAGAGCTGTTACCTGTTGTCCTGTGTAGACCTTTGAATAGATATAACTGTTACCTGTTGTCCTGTGTATACCTTTGAATAGATAGAGCTGTTACCTGTTATCCTGTGTATACCTTTAATAGATAGAGCTGTTACCTGTTGTCCTGTGAATACCTTTGAATAGATAGAGCTGTTACCTGTTGTCCAGTGTAGACCTTTGAATAGATAGAGCTGTTACCTGTTGTCCTGTGTAGACCTTTGAATAGATAGAGCTGTTGCCTGTTGTCTTGTGTATACCTTTGAATATATAGAGCTGTTACCTGGTATCCTGTGTATACCTTTGCATTCTCTCTATCCCTCCCTCCCTCCCACAGTTATCCTCTTACGTCTCACTCCTTCCCCCAGCTTCCCCCAGCTTCCCACTTCTCCATACCTCAAACTTCGTCCTAATTGGTGTGTATGTTCGTGCTGGTGTTATTTATGGCGGTTTTGTGTTTACCTTGGTTGTGTTTAGGGAGATTTTTACGTAAGTTATATTTGTGAACCCCCTTCTTGCACATGTTTAGCCCCATTAATTTTGAGGTTTTAAGACGTTCGGCTCATTAGTTTGGCTATTTCATGTCATGTAGGTGTCGATGTTTTCCTAGTGAGCGATAGCTAACCTGTATTTCAGGAGGAACCGGCCTTCGGCCGCAACATTGTTCTACCGAAATATGTAAACATTTATTTAGGAGGGTCTTGGGGTCATTATCAAAAGGTTGATGAGAGTCTATGGAGCAAACTGAAACCCTCCCTTCAACTGTACACAAATTAGCGCCCACTAAATTTTGTTCCCGGGTTTCCTTGCTCCGGATTGGTTAGCTCTGACTCCAGTACCAACCAAGGCAGGAAGGCAGGGGGTGGTTTGCAAACAGGCTAACAAGTACAGTGACTGAAGGTAATATTCCCTGAGGTGCTGGCTGTTGAGAGAGACAGAGTGAGAAAGAGAGAGAGAGAGAGATAGAGAGTGTGTGTGTGAGTATGTGTAATAGTATTAACCGTAGGTGGTGTTGTAAAGTGTACTGTGGTGTTTGGTTGTCCTGATGACTGACACTGGGGGTATACAATAATGGATGACCCACAGGTCAATTAACCTGTACTTACCACTTTGACGAGCACGACGCATTTTTGACAGTTTATGCTGTCTATCATTAGACAATTTTATACAGCTTAGGAAGGTTCTGTAGGAATGGAAAAGATACACTTTCTAAATTAACCCTCCGACTTCCATGAAATTATACCCTTCCTAATCTGAATATGATCGTCTAATAGCCAGAAAAGTGATAAGACATGCGTCGTTGTATCCTCAAGGGGTTAAACTCATTTGCACTTATAATGTACACAAAAGTACTAATATACCCTCACCGATCCATGCTAAGCTTGTTCTTGTGTTAAGTCACTCACACATATCATAACTATGTGTAATGTTGAGCTAGTGGTTTATTCCACCCTTTACGATACTTGACATTTTCTTCCTCGAAGACCAACCGTATTTGGGAATATTTTTGAAAATATATATGATATAACAAAATAGTACAGCAATAACACCTATGTGTTTTTACTGAATTGTGAACTAAGTGAACCTGCCAGATTTCCGGTGCCGACTGTGGTGGCTCTAGCACTGCGAGATTGTCTAACACGAGATGTGGCAGAATCGTGATGTAGAGGATGCATCTGCGTTAATATTTGGATATTTACCACGGAATTGCCCGGGATATTCCTTTCTTTCCTGTTCCAATTTATTTGGTCCAAACCGTCCTACTTGGCTATGTGAGATTATTCGGAAGCTCTGAGCCAGCCAATACAACTACATAATATGTCACCATTCAGTACACTTCCTCTACCAGCACAACACACCTCATACCCGAGAGCCTCCTTAACCCTGCTCAGGCATATTGGCCCCATATGGGCCAATAAATATGCGTAAAACAGGTTTTTGCGAATATTTCATGGCCGGAGGCCGATGGCAAAAGGTTTTGAAGATGAGCAGTCAGTCCGCATCGTCCTACAACTGGGAGAGGGTGTGAGCCGCCGCTCTCTCTCCTCCCCTTTCCTGTACCAACCTGTCCGATCACCATATGGGGTCCATAATCCCAAAAGTGTAATACAAATTTCCCCTTCCTATCAAACTTTTGTTTAGCCCCAGAGTTCTACCTTGTTATCACCCAAGACCCCCAGCCAAACCCTCCGCAGCCCTGCAACCAAATTAATCCAGCTTATGTAATGTATGAGATATGCCTCACTTTTGTTGACCCTTTTTTTTCACTACTTTTTTTTGTTTTAATATATATGACTTAATATTTACAGTAGTGTAATTTGCTCTTAACATAATATTAAGCATTAATTGTAGTTTCTATTGGTAACAAGAAATTTAAAATCCATCAATCAGTTTTCGGGTGAGAGCCGTTTAAAGTGCCGGTCCCCATATGGGGCCACATTGCTAATTTCGTTACACTTCTGGAACATTACCTGAGCAGGGTTAAGCATGGTTCACACATAGACGAGTCGGTGCCCGAGTCCAACACGAGTGATGAAATTTTTCTATTTGGCAATGACTCTTCAATACTCTGCAACACTCATGTAGACTCGTGTTACACTCGTGTACACTCTCCGTGTATCGGGGTGTGTCCTGGGTACTCGCCACGTGGCCCAAAAATGTCATACATGCATGAAATTTCTTGTCCCAGTCACGAGTCCAAAGAACATACGTGTAGACTTGTGTTGCCTCTTGTTGACTCTTTGTGACTCATGTTGACTCTTTGTGACTGTGTTGACTCTTGTTGAACTCTGCATAACTCATTGTGATTCGTGTTGACTCTTGTTACACTCTTGGGTGAATCAGGCACCTGCTCAATGTGGGCCACTCTTGGGAGCACTCATTGTGACAATTGTTACACTCTTGTTGACTCTTGTTACACTCTTGTTGACTCGTACCGACAGTTTGTTTTCGTACCCTGGAATTTGACCGTTATTTTTCAAATTTATGCCACTCGTGTTAGGTTCGTGTTACACTCGTGATGACTCTCCTTTACTAGTGCGGACTCTTGAATGAACACGTGTTGACTCGTGTTGACTAGAGATCGGTTACTACTCGTGTAGTAATCAGCCTCCAGCAACGCCGATAATCGACGAGTGTCACTCGTGTTGGACTCGGGCACCGACTCGTCTATGTGTGAACCATGCTTTAGCTGGAACCTACCATCCAGTCTTGGTTCACGGGTAGCTTATGTGGTTAGTACTTAGGGATCTTACCAATATATAATGGTGTCCATACATTCATTTATTTAACATTTTTATTACTTCTTTCACTACACAAACATGCACATATTTATCGCATTAGGAACTACTATAGAACATACATATAATGTTTCATTCATCTAAACTTAATAGATGATATATTACTATTCAATGACCAGGTATTCATCACGGTACTATTGTGATCAAATCCTATTTTAGTCCCAACAATTAAATATTAAATTCGGTGTTAATTTAGTACGTAAACTCAAAATTCAGCATTCACATTGTTTAAATCAAAATTAATTATATATTCGCTATTTACATAGGCCGTTATGTGCTATTAGGCTGAAGATGGCTTTTGTGTAAGCCAAAACATGTTTCAAATAAAGATGTTTATCCCAACGCTTGTGTTACCATACACTGTATATTGCGATAATAGTATTATATATATATATATATATATATATATATATATATATATATATAGTATATACACACGTAGTATATATCTATCTATCTATATGCTCAGGCCCAATCCCCATTTTGGGGGTAGCCGACTCAAGACAGAGCAAGAACAGGGAAAACACAAAAACAACATAAAACAATTTAGTATATATACCAAATATAGTATATATTATACCAATAGTATATATACCAAAATCAAATAAACGTAAAATGACTTCGGACGTCAAAATTTATATAATCGAGAATAGTAAAACTAGGGAACAGACGACTTCATAATTATAACCTTTTCTTTCTATGAGCGAGGTAGTAATTCACCAATACCCTCCTTAATGGCCTTCACAATCAATAGACGGTATTGTTGTCTATTATGTTCCTGCCACCCACAGACGATTTCTTCAGCTGAGAAAATACATTTCCAAGTGAAAAAGGTTTCAACCCGTTCTTCAATAAACTGTTTCTGATAACCTTCCTAATAGTGTACGCGTAGATGGAATAAATTGGCCATGTGATTTAAAGGCTACTTAGTTAAATAATGTGTACTGGGCTGAACATTTAAACTTTGTTCTGTCATATTTCCAATATATTGTTAATGACCCTTAGATATATCATTTTTTGGCATAATTATCTACATTATCAAATGTTCACCACCGTTCCACCATATTTGTTTCCAGTGCTTATGTTATATAATATTGTCTTACTTTTTTTCTTTTAATCTTCAGCTTATAAATTTGTCACTTTTTAATCTATTTCTGAAAGGCCGATTTTAAATATAAATTTTAAGTCTGCTTCCTATGTCATATATGTTTGTATTTCATGTTAGAATTTAGTGCACTATTATTCTAAATTGTCAATCCTTCTCATTTTCTCTGTGTGATTCGACGGTTCGACGGCGGGGCGGGGCGGGGGAGTTTGTTCCATAGACTATATCAAGCTTTATAAAACATCCCCAAAAGACCCCTTTCAAAGAAAATTGTACATTTCTTTGGTAGAAAACTGTCCCGGCCGAAGGCCGATTTCCCCTAAATTACAGGCTTGCTATTCCTCGCCAGGAGAAAATCGACACCTAATTGCCACGAAAAGTCATAATATTGACAAAGAAATGGGGTGAAAGGTCTTAAAATCGAAACTAATGGGGCGAATGTTTTAAAATATTAGATGGTGCTAAACATGAGGGAGAAAGAGGTCCAGAAAGAAACCCCGACCCTACAGAGCCCGTCACTACCGGCCATCACAATATTATCACTGCCGCCCAAGTAAACATTCACTGACCATGCACTTCTCTTATGGATATTTGACGGACAGTTTTTCTTACGACTAACTCTTAAAAAAAAAAAAAAATCAAAATTCAACCTTTGTCACTGCCTACTGTATATCAGTGTTGTGCATACTATTACTGTTCTCTTCTCATGTTCATTCTACAACACGTTCCGTATTTTTTTCCGGTAATGATGATGAAGGGCTGTTTTAATATCATATCACGTATGGAATCTTAGTTATAACTGTGTTAGGGTGTCGTATAATATGACATGCATGGTAAGGTATAGGTCATATAATAATACTGAACCAGGCAACCAATACAGTGAGAAGTCTGAACTATCTTGTTCATAGCTCATCTCTGTGCAAAGACCATATATATTTATGTGTGTTTAGGGAGACAAAAGGCAAAACAGCCTGTGGCGAGTGCCTCCCCCAGAGTTGAAAGAGTGATAGGGCCAAGATTAAGGAATGTATGAGCAAAAATGCCTGGGCACACGGAGTTTGAAGCAATTTAATTCATAGGATGAGGTAAAGATGGATACAGGGAGAGAGTTCCAGAGCTCAGCTGTTGAATAGAAGAAAGATTGGGAATATCGTTTCACTCTTGGGTTGGAGAGTTGCACATAATAGGAGTGGGATTGTATTGCAAGGTGGGTGCTACATGCTCTATGTAGGGGACGTGGTGTAGACTGAGAAAGTTCTGACGAACACTGATTATTGTAATAGTGGTAGAATAGCGAGAGAGACGCAACATTGCAGCGAAGAGAGAGATTACAGAGAAACGGTGAGTGGAATGGAGTTAATGTGACAAAAGTCTTTCTTTTCAACTTTGTATATATACTCAATATATTCAATATATGGACGCATTGTGTTTCTGTACAGAGCAAGAAGCTGTGTAGGGGTAAAGAATCCCCGGAGGCAGTTGAGCACACCCAGCTTTTGGGTAGCAAGAGGGAAATAATGGTCTTTCCAAGAGAGATCAGAAGAATAAGAGACACCAAGAATGTTAAGAGAAGATGAAGGGTTAATTTGTATGTTGTTGAAGAGTATGTGATAGTTTTGTGGAATGTTGTGACGAGTAGATAGATGGAAGAATTGAGTTGTGGAGGCCTTGAAAGTAACAAGGTTTTCTCAGCCCCAATCAGATATAGTAGAAAGATCGGAAGATAGGCGAGCCAAGGCCCTTTTACATGAATTTGGAGTGACTGCATGCTGGGTTGTTGTGAAAAAGTGGTTGAATAATGTCAGGTAGAGTCATCAGCAAATGAGCGGATGGGACTAAAGGTACAGTTAAGGAGATCATAATTAATATTAAAAAGTGAACTGGAGATAGGACAGACCCCTGAGGAACACCGGAGTTGATAGGTTGAGGAAGAGAGCGATGGCCATCCACAACCACAGCTATGGAACGGCCAGAAAGGAAAATAGAGATAAAGTCACATATAGAGGGATAGAAACTGCAGGAGGGTTTTTTAGAAACTAGAAATTTGTGCCAGGCTCTATCGAAGGCCTTCGATATGTCTAGTGCAAGTCTAGCGCAATAGAAATGGTCTCACCGACCAAGAATTAGTAAGATAGTGCACTAGTAAGACTAGGCACAAAGCTAGATAACTGTTCTAAATCATTTGAACACAAGAAGGTTTTTATAGACATATTGAAGATCAGGGCATTTGTTCCAAGCGGTATATTACTTTTCTAAATAGTTGTTGTTGTTGTTCCCCAAGCTGCCTGGCCGAACAGCCCCAAGGCCCCGAGCAAGGCCAAGGCCATAACAGAGCGCCCCCACAGAACCCTCCCAGCCGACCACAATAAAGCCTGGAGTGACCGAAGCCACTCCATGGCGGGGAGCTGAGGAGGGAGCGGAAACGCCCGGGAAACCAAAGCCCCCACCCAGGGCCCTGTGCCCCTCAGCAATTATGAAGAGAAAGTTGAGGGGCAAAGGAAAAATGTGACGCTTTGGCTTCCAATCTTGGTAGATTGGGAGGTCAATCCACGGAAGAGACGCCGTCACTTGAGATCTAGAAAATATATAAGTAAAAGGAACAGTCGGAGTAAGCTATGGATATGGCAGAGATTGCTCAGTTCTCACTCTGATAGACCAGCCCATCACCACCCAGCCCATCACCATTCTAAATAGTAATATTACTTGTATAATAGTGATCATTAGTCAAAACACTGGTAATTTATACCATGAATTTATTATTAGTATAAATTATAAACTCTAAACTGGAACACATCCTATCCATTCTCCTTCCTCAGAAATCTCCATCTTAGGACATTTCAACGTTTACCACCGCCAATGGCTCTCCTCTCATTCCACTTTGCATGGAATTATTTTTTGCTTCCGTAGCCAGGGACCCTCGGAGAGTACTGAACGCATTACCGAGGCAATCTTCTCCATTCCATTTTCTTTCTCTCAGACTAATGAAAAACATGTTGGTTTACTCACGCTTGCTCTACTGCTGTTCGCAATAAGGAGGAAACTTTCAAATGGTACCACCGCCTTCAAGCTCAAAAATCTAATTCTTTCTATGTTGCTGCCCGGAATATAGCCAAATCTGTGTTTAGACTCGCCAAACACGCTTTCATCAATATTAAATGTACTGAACTATAAAACTCTAGCTTTTCCCAAGCATTCTGACATCTAGCCCAAAACCTCTCTAGCAATTCTTCTTCTTCATCTTTCCCTCCCCTTTTCCACTCTGATGGCACTACCATCACTTCTTCCTCTGACAAAGTTGACCTCTTCGCCCAATCTTTCATTAGAAACTCAACCTTGGATGATTCTGGAGCTATTCCTCCCTCTCCAATCCCCTCTCTCCTATGTATGCCAAATATCCTAATCTTCTCCAAAGATATACTTTCTACCCTCTCTGGGCTTGATACTACAAAGGGGTACGGTCCGGATGATGTTCCTCCTGTTGTAATCTAAAACTGAGCTTCTGTGCTGACTCCCTGACTAGGCAAACTCTTCCGTCTCTAACGTCTTCCGTGGTTGCTGGAAGTTTGCTCTCATTCAACCTGTCCCAAAGAAGGGTGACCGCTCTCAACCTTCCAACTATCGTCCAATTGCTCTAATTTCTTGCATCTCCAAAGTGTTTTAAACCATTTTTACTTCAAAATTTATTAAGCATTTCCCTTCTCATAATCTATTCTCAGATTGAT
This sequence comes from Paralithodes platypus, assembly GCA_032716605.1. NCBI lineage: Eukaryota > Metazoa > Arthropoda > Malacostraca > Decapoda > Lithodidae > Paralithodes > Paralithodes platypus. The sequence continues at coordinate 6,085,396 of CM064518.1, forward strand.
AGTATGGCTTCATTAAATTTCGCTCTACTGGTGATATATGTTCATATCTTACTAACTCTTGGTCATCCTCCTTTCGGGCTTTCGGTAAAACCTTTTCCATTGCACTACACATTTCGAAGGCCTTCGCTAGAGTCTTGCAAAATCCATAGCTGCAGTTGTGGACGTTCACTTCCTCATCCTATTAACTTCGGTGATCCTCAGGGTTTTGTCCTATCTCCAATTCTCTTTATAATATTCATAATTGATCTTCTCAACTGTACCTCCAGTCCTATCCATTCATATGCTGACGACTCTACCTTACACTATTTAACTAGTTTTCCAGAATGCCCCAGCAAGCAAGCAATCAAAAAATCATGTGATGAAACCATAGATCACTTATCTTTTGATCTAACAACCAATTCCAATTGAGTCACAGACAATCTTGTTGTTTTCAATGCTTCCAAAACCCAATTTATCTACTTGTCAAGAACTCCTAGACTATCCCTTATACTTCAACAATATAAAAATCAACCCTTTATCTTCTCTCAGTAGTCTCAGTGTCTCTTTTTCTTTGTTATCTCTCTTGGAAAGACCATATTACCACTCTTGCTAAAACTGCTTCTCAGAAGCTGGGTGTGGTCAACCGCCTCAAGGGGTTCGTACCCATGCACAGCTTCTTGCTCTGTACAGGGGCACAGTGTGTCCTTGTATAGAGTATTGCTCGCATGTGTCGGGAAGATACTCTATCACAGCACATCTAGACAAAGTAGAAAATAAATCCATTCATCTCATTAGCTCATGTTCACTCGCCGATTCTCTGCAATCTCTTTCTCTTTGCCGCAATGTTGCATCTCCATCACCATTCTATCACTATTACAATAATCAATGCTCCTCAGAGCAGTGTATACTACCTCCTGTATGTAGGGTATGTAGCACTATGTCTTGCAACACGATCCCACCCCTACTCTGTGCAACACTCCAATCCATGTGTGAAACGATACTCCCAAGCTTTCTTCTATTCAACAGCTGAACTTTGGAACTCTCTCCCGGAATCCATCTTTACCTCATCCTATGACTTCAAACTCTGTGTGTCCAGACATTTTGGCTCGAACATTCCTTGATTTTGGCCCTTTCACTCTTTCAACTCTGTGGGAGGCACTCGTCACAGGAAGGTTTTCCTATTGTCTCCCTCATCCATCTAGAACAAATATAACCTTTAAAATGTGTCTACACTAATTATTTTACATGGATTGACCATAGATTATAGTTTGGCGAATTACAACTATATTATTTATATTAATATTAATATTAATATTATTGTTTTATAATTATTAACATTTTATTATGTTTACTAACTTTACGGCATAACAAAACTATTTATTGTGTTTGAAAGGTTTGAAAGGTTTATTAACTCGAGCGACCCCAAGTGGGGTATTAAGAGTACATACTTCAATACAAATACAAAATACAATAACACATATACAAAACAACAACATTATTTGTACATAATAATATTTCAACTTGACTGGTGGCCTTGTTGTAAGTTCAAGACTTTATGTCTTGAAATAATTCATAATTTCTCCTACAAATTTGTCAAGTTTTAATATAACTGCATGTTGTGTACTGCTGAATAACTGTGACATTTTCATAGAATTTGGATTATTATAATAATATTTGTTAAGGTACTGCCTTCTATAAACATTAAAATGTGAACATTTGAACAAAAAATGGAATTCATCACCGACATCATTACTGTTACATAACATACAAATTCGCTCGTTTACATTTATGTTGTTGTGTCTACCGCTGACAATAGGCAGCATATGATTACCACATTTGAATTTACACAACCTTATTGAATATTGCTTTGGCAGTTTAAGTAAATAATCTTTCGACCGTCATTATTCTGTAATTCAAACAAACTACTACTTCTATTAACTTCCTCCGTCCATTTTTTCCTATAAATATCACTAGATCTAAGTTTAAATGCTTCTTTAAACCAGCTACCATTAATATTATTTACATCATTAAATACATGCGACATTCCATTGCTATCTAGTAAGCATTTGATATTATTTAACCAGGGTAATTTGTACTGTTCTCGATCATACAAAACTTTCATTAATCTATACACACATGAAATTTTATTTTCCGTATCACTTGTAATCCTAAACCAAAAATTTACCATTCTATTGTCTATGATTTCCTGCAAACTTCTAAAACCTGATTCACCATACACCATACATGTTGCAGTTGATTTATTTAACCTCAAAAGTCTCTTCAAAAAGCTATTGGAGCTATTGCATGTCCTTTTTAGGTGATCAATATTCTCACAGCCCCATATTTCACTACCGTACAATAAGATGGGTAATACTAGTTTTTCGTATAAATCGATACTTGTGTCGAACGGTAGGTTAAGCTTGTTAATTGTATTTAATAACCCATAAGTTGCTCTCTTACTTTTAATTACTTGTTTTGCTTTAGCTTTATGAAATCGACCGTTGAAGTTAAATGTTGTGCCCAGGTAAGTATAATCATCCACTACCTGGATTTCATCATTACCGAATTTAAATGTCCTATGTTTTCTGACCTTACCCCTGGAAAATATTACAACTTTAGTTTTACCAATGTTTACCTGCAGTGATGAAAGGCTACAATACTCCTGAACGGCATTCAAAGCAAACTGTAAATCATCTTCATTTTCGGCCATAACTATAGTGTCATCAGCATAAAGTAGGCAAAACAAATTAAAATAAAGTTCAGCATCATCTCGCCCAAGAACCCTGCAACATCTGTACTGATAGTTGGCAATCCCGAAAATGCATTACTGATGTTACGTGTTTACAATATGGCGGGCGGGTACAGTAGATGAGATACGGTGGCGCCATGGACTTATAATCTGGTGCCTGTGGTGATGACCCTGGCTGATAGTGTCAACCTTAGCTACTTACAATCAGGAGGAAGGTGAAGAGAAATTAATAGTTTAATTTTTGTTTGTGAGTTGTTCATGTGTGTGCCTGTGTGTGTTTGTATTTGTTTGAGCACATAGGTTTGTTGTATTTTATATTGTATTATCTTTGTCAGTGCTAATACAATCCTTGGAATAAATGTAGTCCTTGCTTGGTTAATTTTAGGCTTTATGCTACCTCAATAACAATCCGGCGAGGAACCCATGTTATCAGATGATGTACTTCAAAATTACAAAATATATTATTTATTTTAGAAACCTGTATTTATAATAGACATACATGTTCATGTGAGTCTTGGTCCCCCAAAGTCGACATCCCTATTAACAAAATAAGAGAGGGAACTCCCCAGCTGTGAACAGAACAGTTATTTGGGAGCCCAATACTTCAGCAACACCTTGACACCTCCAGATAATTTGTGATAGCCGATAAAGCATAGGTTCTCTGCTGTTGAATACTAACTATTCCTCGTTACGTTTTTAGTCTCTTTCCTCTTTCTCTATTCTTTCACCAGGGCCTTGATTCGGAACTCCTCTCTGGTATTTACGTTATGCGGGTGGCAGGGGTAATTTTAATAAGCAATCAAAATACAGAAATTATCGCGTCATATTAGCTTAGGTATCTTTCATTGGGCTAAGGTTATATGCCCTAAGTCCATTAGACCCACCTCCCAGCCTTGGTACAACCATGACAATATGTATTCCAGCCATTGACTGAGAGATGTTTTGTCACCCCCTCCCTTCTCTCTCTATCTCTCTCTCTCACCCCCACCTCCACCACTACCACTACCCCAATATTGGGTAAGCCATGACAAAACGTATTCCAGGTATCAACTGACAGTTGTGTTATCCACCCTCTCCTCCCCCATACCACTACCACAGTTGGTGAGCCTGATTTTGTTTCGTGACGTTTTGTACCTCTATCGAAACTGGTCCCAGGCATGCCCCTACCCACAACCCTCTAGTAAAGGAGGCTGGTCCGTGACGTAGTAGCCGAAGGGGTGGCAAGGTTCTGGCCGGCGACCACTGGCAATCCCTCAATCTTCTACTTTTCCCTAATGATATATTAATTAATTCGATACTTCCGCCAGTCACTGACCATATTATACTACTTGTACAGCGTGGTCTAAGTTCTTACAACTTTATATTGTTATTATTATTAATTTTGTTTGTGATAATAATAATAATATTATTTTGTATAGTGTTTTGACTTCTAAATTGTACATGTATCTATCATCAATATTCAATGTATGCATTAGTATTTAATTGTTGTGCTTACTAATAATATATGGTACGCTACTAGGATATTTTTTATATTAATACTGATACTGTTATACTGAAATTTCCAGGTCCAGATGAGGTGTATGCTAGGGCATTAAAAGAATGCAAGGACGAATTAAGTTACCCATTAACTCACCTATTTAATCAATCTTGTTATACTTTTTACTTTTATGATAGTAGGCTATTATTTGTGTTGTTATTATTATTATTATTATTATTATTATTATTATTATCAAGCTCAAGCTTTCCATTAATCACTTACATAGAGCACAGTATAGGTTATAGAACGTTTTACAAATTTGTCAACATTTATTTACAATAACAAGTAGTTTAGATATACCGGTAATTTCATTTTACAGTAGTCATGAATGAATGAATGAATGATGGCCATAGACATGTAGGAGATTAGAGAGTTTTGGATAGAGGAAGAATAAGTTGAGGAATGGTTACGAAAATTATGATTATATTGAAAATTACTATACATTTATTGATAGAATTATGCAAGTGTTTGGAGCTTCCTCTTTTTACTTGCATACTTGGTTTGTGTTATCAAGTTATTTTATGTTGCACAATAATTATATAAAAGAGTATTTGAAGAAGCCCAAATCAACATGTTTTCAACCTTTTCTGTTTCAATACGTTGAACCTCACATTTTATACGTTTCAATACATACAATACAACATACGTTTCAATCACAGAATTCATTAGGAAACAGAGCATTATCATTGGCAATAGCTTGCATTGTTAACTCCATTGCCAATTTCCGCTGATTAAGTTAAGTAGCAAATGCAGGGTGTTGAGTGAATTTTGTAATGATGATATAATTATATATGATAATGGTTGTTGTTATGTCATTTGGATATATTAAGGATCCTCTACTTATTCCGTGGATATAATCATGATCAGATATTTCAGTGTCAGTCTCTGTACACAAACTAACTAACATTTTGCAAGAACTACATTTCGTTTTTTTGGATACTGAATAGCAACAGTAACCTGCTAAGTATGTAATGTTACGACTAGGGTTCAAATATATCAGGGCTCTTATTCATTGGACTAGTAATGGCATAAATGTTACAACGGAAAGCGCTAGCTCCAACCTCTGATGTATATTCCCAGTGAACAAAGAACACAAATACTCTACAGAGTTCTATATGCAATAATAGGCTATCAAACTCTCAATAAATGTGCGTCTACTCTAGGCTTACTGTTATGTGAAAACAGCCTATTATTACCTATAACCGAAGGTGCTTGGTTATGGTATGCAAAATAAGGTGATAAGAGAAGTTACAGCTTACGTTACTTTAATCAATAAGTGTCAGGCACTCCTGCATGAAAGAAAGTGCACTAAAGTCCTTCAACACTAACAAGGAATCTTCTTTAAATGTTAGATGCTATAAAGATGCTCGTATCGGAAATGGAACCCAAAAAGGCAGGCAGCGGAACAATGCTCGTGAAGGCTATGCACACAAAACGGCAGAATATATATAATGCCGTCGGAGCCAAGAATATCCTAAACACTACAACAATAATAATCGCCACGACAATGCAGTATTCCTATCAACAAAAAGATCCTAAGTCGTTTGTGTCTCCATACATCAAACTAGGCTGCGAAATGCTTGTGTAATCATAAATGGGTATGCATAAAAAGAGTAATTAGGTTAATATACTTAATGTCTACTGTGACTGATAAAGTCTAGCCAGAGTCAATGATACGAGATACTGGTGCGCATGGCATGCCGCATAGCCTAGTGCAAATCTCAAGTCTGTGCGTCAAATATTACGTTATAGGGAAGGGTAGCTCTCTTGAGAAACCTTAATACCGAAGTATTAAGCGTTCTCCTGGCGTACCTCAAAGACAAACAACGAGCTTAGAACAGTGCAGAATGGTATAGGCAAAAAGCCCTCATTCGTGCATGCTCTACTCTCAATGGCACACAGACTAGAATTTACTCAATCAACTCCAGTTCTCAGGTATGTCGTGCAGCTTTTTCCTAAAGCCAGCACTCATAGGAAACAATACCTTATAATATCAGACTCCTAGTCTAGCATTATCTAATCCAGCAGAACACTAATAATTATAGGAAGCGGCAATATGAAAGCCAACCAATGCTTCGTGATCCACTTATCTTAACAACTAACATACATGGGTTATATCAGACCTTAACGCACAATACAACTGGCCAGCATGAAGCTGATTTTGCAGAGTTAACCAGAGGGGGTATAATATTAATAAAAAAGGTGGTGAAAGATATGAAAAAAGAGAGAGGTAGGCAGAGGAAAAGATTCTCAGGTGCGGAGCGGAGGACAGGTAGCAAGGGAAAAGATGGATGCGTTCTAGAAACCAGATCTGAGGGAGAGAGTGGCGAGGAACTGTATATATACTCGCACTAGCTCGAGGCGCGTGGGAAAAAAGCGGTTACAAGTCCTCTAGCCACTAGCAAGGGAGCTAGCAGCATGGTAAGGACCTCTCTCCACCAACCCCCACGAGGCAGCCAGCCGTGACGTCATCGAGCGGGACAAAAACACTGCGCGCTCCCTCTCACTCTGTTCTACTCTCTCTCTCTCTCCCAGATCCCATCATTACTAGTTAATGATAAAACATATACTTTACAATTAAATATATAAAGCCTTGACATGGGTGAAAACAAAGAGCCTTTCTGGACTGCCCATGACACGAGCTTTCATATGAAATAAAGCACACTCTAATACATAAACTGTAGCCCCATCCACTGCCCTGGCGATCCTAGCGAGTCACTGTAGGACAAGCCATGCGGTTCTAACGGAGTGGTTAACGTCACAGTAATAACTGGAAGTATGTCAGTGCATTGTTCAACATCATTATTAGAGACATCTAAAACTATGTTGTGAAAGTCTAACCGATTTGAGGTTTTCATTTCCTCCCAGTTTGTTTCATTAAATATCTTTGATTAAAATTTTGGTTATGAAATGACAAATTCATCTTCAGTACGGACATCATTCTGAGTTTTTTTTGGTCACATTCAAAGACTTGTCTAATTGACATATTATATTGACTTCCTGCAAGCTGGCGATATTGTCCAAATCTAGCTTCAAGGTGATCTGTTTGAAAATTTCCTGTTAATATATAGTCCATATTTAGTTAATTTATACAAGAGTTTGTCAGCTCAATTATGGCATGTGTGGTATGTTTCAAGGCAGTGAATGTTTCCCTTGTCAGCTTCCCACTCGCATCTTTAACACTATCCCATAATTCAAGCCAATTATAGAAAATATTCAAACATTTGTAGCAAGTATTATTTTGATCATTAGTCAGGATAAGCATATTAATTTTTGTCAAGTTCACATCCTTTAAAATGGTGACTTTACATTCATCACAGTCTACCAGATATGAAAGGCCTCTATGTAATTTGCGACCTCAGCAGAAAATGACATATCACGTTGCCTACCAATTGAACGAAGTGCCTGAACCATGTATTCATTGAAAATTTGCCATTCCTTTACCCCTACTGTACCGGCGATATCCTTTGTATTTTAGTATTGCTGCTACTAGTCGATTTTATTCAGCTTAGGAAGGATTTCTAGCAATAATATGGCTTCGAACTATCTCAATCGACCCTTTTAGCTACTATAGATCCTTCCTAAGCTGCATTAAATCATCTAAATATAGCTAGAATATAATGAAAAAAGACGTAGCCGGTACAAAAGGGGTTAAACATCGTAAAAGCTTTCCCTACGAATTTTCCCGCCCAAGAATGACCATTATACAGATAAACGATAAGGGTCAATATGGGTCGGTAAAGGTGTCGGGAAAGGCCCTAAAGCGTGAAGGGTCAAGAGTAGGTGAGGGTCAGAAGGGTAGCGGGTGAACCCTCTTGTGTCTACGTCACACCAGTTTAAAGGTCCGAGCTGGCAGGCCTTTACTAGAGGGTTGTGCCCTACCCCGACCCACCAAAAGTTTGCCTTGAGCCTCTTGTAGCTATCATGGTCCATGGTCCATCCAGCTGCTGGTTCATCACCTTTCCTTTGTCTGTGGGTAATTATGGGAGTGTTGTCTAAGCGGGGCGCCCCTCCTGTAAGCCAATATAGTCCGTAGGGGCGAGAGTGGTCTGGTGGTCGTGCCCTCTGGTGGGGATGATCATCCCAAGCATCGCTTTCTTTCTTTTCATCTTTTCAGTGTTTTCCTTTTTTCGATGTTCTTTTCTTTATATCATTTAGTTTGCTTGATTCGTTGCTGCGGGTTTCCTTGTCGGGAAGTGAAATATTTTTCGGTAGCCAAACCTATTCTACTCGAGTGGATGCCTACATGGAATTTGATGCGATGATATTGAGGGACAAATCTTATGTAACGACCCCTCCATTTAAACTTCCTGGTGGCACACTCCATCCATGACCTGGACTCTCCTCCTGACCGTCGGCGGTTTGAACCGCGGCTGAGAGTCAAAAAATGTATTCATGTAGCTCGTGCTTTGCTGGTGGAGAATTAAATGAAAACCATGCAACCCAGTTGTGTGACCATAGTTGTAAAACATCCCTTGTATGGTACTCTGGAAAATGGGTCTTACGAATTGGTATGGAATGGAATACTTCTTTCATCAAGGATTTCTCCAACCATTTAGTAAAAGTAGGAAATGGTTTACTATCCTTTATCATGCCCTTGTTTAGTTGATTTAAGCATGGACTCTCGTCCTGGCTGTCCGTGATTCGAATCCCGGCTGTGAGTATGTGTCTTTGCCTTGGATCAAACCTGGGCTACATAAATCAAAGCTTCTATTCAATACAACACCACCCTACAAAATCAAAGCATCCCTCATGACAGATATATTGTTACGCTTAGGCTAGGCCGAAGGTATCTGTATGCAGTAGTATCATTACATTCCTCTCACAGCTATAATTTGTGACAATAATGTGTGTTATCGATATATCTATTGCATATTTTAGATGTGTTAGATGTGTTAAATATTTGCCAAGGCTAGCAAAGCAAAGAAAGAATAAAAAGAAGAGTGATGAAGCGAGTGCGTGTGTGTTTAGTCTTTACAACAACGCCGAAATCAAATTATGTCCATATTGCAATTTTACAACACATCCACCGAAGTAAAGAAGCCTAATTGTTTGTTTGTGGATTGACTTACTTCCAGCCAAGAAGATAATGACTGGCCACGTCCATCACCTTCCAGTAATGATCTACAAACCTTGTACATGTCCGGGAGTTCATATACAGTTGCTCGCATAAGTTCCGTTCCTCGTTGTGATCTTATGCATACAAATAAAATTGAATGCATTTTATTGCGAGTGTAGTTTCTTTTCATTAAAGTTTGACTTATCAGATGAGTTAACCACTACATAAGAAATGACAGTCTTAAGTCACTCATGCGCTTTATATTTCTATGTATAAGAACACGTGGAGGAAAATAACTTATGTGGGCAACTGTACAAGGAGGAGGCTGCCGATCATCTCCTTGTGTATGTATATATTATGAGAGGAAGTGATGAAGGTCAGGGATAACTGTTCAGGGTGTGAACAGGGACATGGTATAGAAACTGAAACAGTACTTTGTGGTTGTAGTGAATATTGGTATTATTAATGTTCTTGTTTTGTTTATTACTGCTTAGGTGTTAGTAAGTATCTTACCACTTCACTAAACCTTATTATAATGGTGTTTACCACTGTAATGATATATACAAAATATCCAAAGTCCTTCACAGATGTCAGTATTCTATAGTAAATGGTAATTATTTGGTTCCGCATATCAGTAACTTCAACTAGTTTCAAAATAATACAATAATCGCATAATTACATTATACAAGTATTTTACAAAACTTAAGATGATCATAACACTAATACTCAATTGACAGCCAAGTCTGAACCACTGATTATCTTGGGCAATACAGTGTAGTCGGCTTAACTATTCTCGAGCGATTTTCTACCAGTGTCAGATTAAATATAATTATAGAAGTCGGCGGATCTATTTGAAAGTGCTAAACATAGTATTAGTGAGAGCTGCTAAATATAAATCCTTTAAACAAAGACTACCTAGAGTCCTAGACGATTGACAGTTCTCCAGAAAATGCAATGGAAGGTCGAAACATAGAAAATACCATCAAAAGCTGGATTCCGTGAGAAGAAAGTTATATTAGTCTCCCATTAGTCTCACATCAATCATAGGAAAGTTGCTAGAGTCCATTATTGCTAGGAAAATTAGAAGCCACTTAGTAAAATTTAACTTAATAAATTCTTCTCAGCATGGATTCACTCAGGGACGTTCTTGCCTTACTAATTTGCTTAGCTTTTTCTCAGAGGTATATGAAGCAGTAGATAGTGACAAGTCATATGATATTATATATTTAGATTTCAGTAAAGCTTTCGACAGAGTCCCTCATGAGAGATTGATGAGAAAGGTTGAGGCACATGGAATAGGAGGGTCGTTGTTGGGATGGATTAGGTCATGGCTAATTGGTAGGAAACAGAGAGTCAGCATAAATGGTACCAAGTCAGAGTGGGGAGCAGTCAAAAGTGGTGTCCCCCAGGGATCGGTATTAGGTCCCCTGTTGTTTCTTATATACATAAATGACCTAGATTTAGGTATAACTAGTAGGATAAGTAAATTCGCAGACGATACTAAAATGGGGAGATCAATTGATTCAGATAGCGATATAGAGTGCCTCCAAAGGGATCTAGATACCTTACATGAATGGTCAGTAAATTGGCAGATGAAGTTTAACATTGACAAATGCAAGGTATTAAAGATAGGGAAGATGCAAACAAATGTTAAATATAAACTAGCTAATTTAGAATTAGAAAATTCAGACTGCGAGAAAGATCTAGGTGTGTTTGTTAGCAATGATTTGAAGCCTAGAAAACAGTGTATAAGCGTTCGTAATAAGGCAAACAGGATTCTCGGGTTCATCTCTAGGAGTGTGAGTAACAGAACTGCTGATGTTATCTTAAAACTTTACTTGTCATTAGTGAGACCCCATATGGATTATGCTGTCCAATTTTGGTGTCCTTATTACAGAATGGACATAGATTCATTGGAGAGAATTCAGCGTAGAATGACAAAAATGATCCATAATATTAGAAATTTTCCGTATGAAGAAAGGTTGAAGAAATTAGGTTTACATTCGTTAGAGAGACGCAGAGTTAGAGGGGATATGATAGAGGTGTTCAAGTGGGTTAGTGGGATTAACAAAGGGGACATGACAAATGTACTAAAGCTCAGTGATAGCGAAAGAACTCGTACCAATGGTTTCAAATTAGATAAATTTCGTTTCAGAAAAGATATAGGCAAATATTGGTTTGGTAACAGAGTTGTAGATGGGTGGAATAGGCTACCAAGTGATATAGTGGGATCAAGAACGATAGGGAGCTTTAAGAAAAAATTGGATAAGCATATGGACGAGAAGGGTTGGGTGTGAAGGGGGATCAGCCGGGTTGGGCCAATAAGCGCTCTGCAGACCCCCGTAATCCTGCGTTAATCTCTAACCGGTTTGGTAAGATGATCCTCAGGGTATTAGAGTGTTGAGCCTATAATTGGGCTTTGTAATTGGGGTTGTGTGGGACAGGGATCTGCCTTGCTTAGGCCAATCGGCTTTCTGCAGACTCCCATTTTCTTATGTTCTTATGTTCTTATAGTTAATGGTTAGGTAGAATATAGACTGATAGGTAGTTATATAGTTAATGGTTAGGTAGAATATAGACTGATAGGTAGTTATATAGTTAATGGTTAGGTAGAATATAGACTGATAGGTAGTTATATAGTTAATGGTTAGGTAGAATATAGACTGATAGGTAGTTATATAGTTAATGGTTAGGTAGAAGATAGACTGATAGGTAGTTATATAGTTAATGGTTAGGTAGAAGATAGACTGATAGGTAGTTATATAGTTAATGGTTAGGTAGAAGATAGACTGATAGGTAGTTATATAGTTAATGGATAGGTAGAAGATAGACTGATAGGTAGTTATATAGTTAATGGTTAGGTAGAGGATAGACTGATAGATAGTTATATATTTAATGGATAGGTAGAAGATAGACTGATAGATAGTTATATAGTTAATGGATAGGTAGAAGATAGACTGATAGATAGGTATATATTTAATGGATAGGTAGACGATAGACTAATAGGTAGTTATTTGGTTAATGGATAGGTAGCTGGACAACATTGGGGTGCAAAGGAGGGCATGTAGAGAGACAAACACATAGACAATATGTAAATCCATGAGATCGATAACTGGGGACAAATATTAAATATTAAACTTGTGCTTTAAGTGGACCTTTGGAGCATGTGTTAGGTAAAAAATGGTATGCCTACTAGGAGAGATGGATTTTTTTATGAACCCACTTTTCCCTCATATATAGCCCCATAAGTTTGTATTCAGATTTTAAGACGTTCGGCCCATTTTGTTAGCGATTTTAAGACCTTTCACCCCATTTCATTTTCAATATTCAGACCTTTGATGCCATTTAGGTGTCGATTTTTCCTGCCGAGCGATATCGACCCTGTTATTTAGGAGGAACCGGCCTCTGACCGGGGTATTTTTTCTACCGAAACATCAATAGATATGTTTTAAAGTTTGATGAAGGTCTAGAGCTAAAAACCTCCATATAATCACAATGGCCACAGACCAAAGTAAACCTATTTCAACCTACCCTAGCCTAACTTAGTATTATGATATTCCAATTTAACCTAACCTAATTAATTTGACCTTGGACGCTTATAGTCATTTATGGTATATTTTTACCTTTCAGAGCGCGATGATTTTGACCTGGTTCCGGTGTGTGTGTGTGTGATATAATATTATACAGTATATATACATATATATAGATAGATAGATAGATAGATAGAGAGAGAGAGAGAGAGGGAGAGAGAGAGAGAGAACATTTTTAATAATGTCCCGGCCAAAGTCCGATTCCACCTAGATTATAGGTTCACTATCGCTTGCCAGGAATAATTCAACACCTAAATAGCACGAAAGGTCTTAAACTTGACAAAGGCATTAAGGTGAAAGATCGTATATTATTATGTAATGTATGTATACTTTTTGTTTCATAAAGATATGCAATTCTCTATTCCAGTACCCATTGTAAAGTGAAATTTAACAAATGTTTCAGTCTATCATGTTTGCTTTCTAAAAGTAAACAAAAAAAAGTGCAAGTAACAAAAAAGGTACTCTTACTGTTTGAGTCCCGGAGGGAAGAAGGAAAACCTAATATTTAGTAGTGGCCCCGGAATCATTGACAATTATGCCTTATACAGTAATGGCACTATTCAAACTCATGCGTCAACTGTTTGAAACACCCGACTCAGAGTGTTAAAGAGACCTACATCGTAAGCGTATTCTCATCTGGAATCGTCATTATGATCGGGAGCTCACTGCAAAAAAACTTTGTAAAAAATAATAAAAGAAAAAGAAATTAGAGCTACTATAAGCTATGCTTCCCATCTTGTGGATGTTGAAAGCGTGGGTGTGCCCGCAGACGCTGCTGTGCCTAGCGCCATTCGTCCTTCAATGATATATCAAGATAACATTAATAACATCAAATACGAATGGGAAGGGGATGGAAGGGAGGGCCGGAATCGTCAATGATTCCGGGGCCACTACTAAATATTAGGTTTTCCTTCTTTCCTCGGGACTCAAACCTATAATTTATTAGTGGCCCCTTCATCATTGACGATATGCCTGATATCTCAAGTCTGAAGGGGGACATTCGTGACAAATATCAAACCACTAACAAATCAACAATAGGATGAGAAAACACAACCCAGATATTGAGTTCTAATACTTTATTTTGTACATTCAAAATATTTGATAATCTTCAAAGAAGACCTGCGTGCAAATCTTCTGGGAATCATGGGATATAAGTCCAAAACAGTTGCTTAACATAACCTATTAGGTACATGTAAACTTATATCATAAATGTATGCAACATTCTAATAATTAAATAAATCTTTGTTTTAGGAATATCTATTCTTATATAAAAATATACTAACTCATGACTCTGGTAAGTCCCTGAGTATGGTAAGGTAAATGCATATCACAAAATATAAGGTCGTGTATATCAATACAAAAATATCAAAGACTAATTGCAAGTACTGAGGATCTTATGGTAAATGCATATTACCTAAGCTCATGTATTTGAAATACAAAAACGAAAACATATATTACTGAACTGTACTTCCAGTTCTTAAGATTAAGTGTATCACAGTGCCTGTGCACTCACAACCTGTCCGGCGGGGCTGAGGTAACAACTGCTCCCCCCCACCCCACTCCCTCTTTTTACTCTTAAAATTAACCTTAATCCTAAAAGCACCAGACTATCAGACCTGTTGTCTCAATGCGACACAGGTTAGACTCGGTTTATCTATGATAATAGATAAGTAAAGCGTTACGGTGTGATTGGACGCCCATAATTGCGTATTTTCAATATCTGTGATTGAATAATTCTTCAAGAACCTGAGAGACACTGCCCATTTTTAGATGTCATGTGCACGTCCTACGGTCCCAGGGTTTCTTTCCCGTATCACATCCACAAGTAAAGTTGCTAACTTTCTCTTTGTAAGGCGTATACCCGTTCTATTTACCCAGAGGGCGCCGGGTTGGTTGGGCCGGGACACTCCCATTAAATTCATTAGAGATTTCATTTCACCGGGCATAATTTATGGTGAGTATCTCCTTTTTTGAGCGCCGGAACCGTGAATGCCATAAAAACAAGCTCACTGTGCTCGTTTTTAGCTATGAAATTAGGAGACGGCATCTACATTGCCTTGTCCAAACCTGAGACAATTCGGTTCGTTGCTCATCGCCGCAAGCTCAGATACCCGGTTTCCTGTAGCCAAGGCCATAAGGAACACAGCCTTCTTTTATAATATGTTAAGTATATACGGGATTATAGGTAATAACACAACATATTAATTATTGGATAAGTGATAATAAGTATAAACGTACAGGTATATAAGTACAGATATATGATAAGGCTTGTAATAAAAGCCTGAGGAGCAAGGTGATATATGACTTGTGTGGTCTAATAATCCCTAGTGGTTAAGGCCCCATTAATTGCTCTTTCCATTCACATATGCATAGCCTACGTGAGTTGCAGTTGGGATGTGTGTACATGCTTAGATTGATATGCAGGATTCGAAGTTGCATAATAAATCGTAGGCAGTGTCCACCATTTTTTAACTGTCTTCGTGGTGCGATGCATAAGGTGTTGATTTTCGGTGTGAGCATCCTGGATTCGAATCCACGGACTGCCACATGTGTTTGTAAATTTCATTAATCGATTTTAGGAGTATAGTTGGTTGTTGGAAGGAACATAATAATATCTAGGGGATATAGGAGCTTGGCTATAGAGGGTGAGTTTGAGTCTAGAGTCTAGAGGGAGTAAAGAGCTCTGTCTCTCTCTGGCTGAGGTCTGTAGAAGTCTAACTTGGCGATGCCTGAGTAAGAAGGCATCGCCTGGGTTCAAGGATGTCGATGCAACACAGCATTAACTCAGCATTCTGGTATGACGTATGACCGGATAAATACATTATACAGTTTACATTTGCAGAGGAAATGGGTGTTGATTTAAGTGGAAGTATCAACAAATATATTATATGTTAATGAGATAGATAAAGTTATAGGGAGTTCAATGAATTAAGATTGTTTAATATGAATGTTAAGAGTTTAGAAGTTACAGGGATAAAGGCATATAAGCAGTGAGATATATGTATAGCAATATATATGCAGGGCTTATAATGTCATACTACACTTTAAGATTGAATCAAAAGTAGGATTGTGATTATATTTTTGAGAATTTAATCAAGACAAAGCTTTGTCAAGTGACCAGGTAGGCATGACCAGGTGGGCAAAGCTTGAAACATGCACACATGAAACCCTTCTCTTCCGCCAGTGGTACGGAGAGCCCAGTTAAGTAAAAAAAAAGGGACTCTTATAGCTGTCATGTGATTCTTTAGTGTTACTACTGACAATTGTTTATGCTCAAATAAGTAATCCAGATATTTGAAAATTAACGATACCGATGCTTCATTTTGGTCAGTTACCACAATCCAAGTTGTAAAAGATTTTCAGTGTGACTGATGCTGACATCTGGTTGAAGGTGTGTACTGATTAATAAACTTATTAGTCACGCTTTCTCCAAAAGGGGCTAACCATTTGGCCCTTTGAATGTCCAGAATGCAAAAGTCAGCGAGGTCTTTAGGTTCCCAATTGTCTCCAAGTGGAAGTATGAGATCGAGAGTGACACCGGGTTCTCGCACCACGTCTTCAATTGGAAGTACCAAACCTGAGCTGGCCACAGGGGCGCGATCAGCGAGACTATGCCCCTATAATCCCGTAGTCTTTAAACTACTTGATACAAAAGTGAAGCGTTGGGTGGTGGAAACAGATAGATGGAATTCCACCTGTTCCAATCCGTCAGCAAAGCGTCGGGACCCCCCACCGGAGTGACTCCCTCTCTACCGGCGGGTTAGGTAGAGAGGGAGTTTGTGGTTTTCCTCTTACGCGAATAAGTCCACTTGTACAAAGGAGTACAAAGGAAATCAAGCAACAACAGGTCTAGTGACCCTTCTAGGTTGCTTGTCCTCCAAAACACTGAGGATCAAGTGTCCAAACAGTGGTTTAGAGTGGGTAAGGGAACATTGGAAAGGGAATTACTGCCCTGGAACTAATGTCCGTGGCAGGATTAGGAAGTTAGTAGAGGACAGATGGGTTAGTAACTGAGGGGGGGATAAAATAAAGTTATTCATTTACAAACGCAGTCAGTCGCGGGTTTAATGAGATATATTTGTCTAGGCGGAGTTTAAATGAATCAACGATGATGCAGTCTATAACGTTTCGGGGAACCCCATTCCACAAGTTGACAACTCGATTGAAGAAGAAATTCTTAGATTCGTGTGAGTTAAAAGATTTACCAATAATTTTGCAACCGTTTCCCCGCGTGTAATTAGATTGGTCGATAGTGAAGTACTTACTACAGTTCATATTGTCGATGCCTTTGATGATTTTGAACACTTGAATTAAGTCACCTCTTAATCTGCGCTGGGTTAAAGGAAATAGATTTAATTCTCTAAGACGCTCTTCCTATGGTTTGTTCTTTAGGCTAGGTATCATTTTGGTAACTCTACGTTGAACTCGTTCTAGCTTGTTTATATCTTTTTGGTAATAAGGGCACCAGGATTGAACGCAGTATTCCAGAAGAGGGCGGACTAAGGAATTGTAAAGGGTTAGGATAACTTCTTTGGATTTATGCTCAAATGACCTGCCTATAAAGCCAATTATTTTGTTTGCCTTCTTAACAACTTCTGAACATTGTTGACTCGGTTTTAGGTTACTCGATATTGTTACTCCCAGATCGGTTTCTCTGTTTACATTCTTAAGCTGAGTGCCATTCATCGAATAGTTTGCTTTCTCATTTAGGTATCCGACATGTAGTACTTTACATTTATCCGCATTGAAACTCATTTGCCAAATTTGGGCCCAACATGACAATTTATCTAGATTGTGTTGCATATCGTCAACTTGTTCTTTTGAGAGTACGCTATTTGCAATTTTTGTATCGTCAGCAAATTTTGAGATTGTACAGGTGAGACCCTCATCTATGTTGTTGATGTAAATTAGAAAGAGAATTGGTCCTAGTACCAATCCCTGGGGTACCCCGCTACTTACATTGGTCCATTTAGATGCCTTACCGTTTATGACTACCCTTTGCTTTCTGTTGCTGAGCCAATTTTCTATCCATTTCAACACACCGTCTTGTATTCCATGCACTTTTTGTTTTAGCAGTAAACGTTTGTGGGGGAACTTTGTCAAAGGCCTTTTGAAAATCAAGGTATATAATATCTACAGCTTTACTCTCATCGTAGAGGTTGTGGATATCGTGGAAGAAGTCTAAGAGGTTTGTTAAACAGGAACGTTTTTTACGAAAGCCGTGTTGAGTATCTTTAAGTATGTTATTTTCCTCTAAGTGATTTACGAGTCTGTCTCGTATGACCGTTTCTAGCATTTTACAAACAACTGAGGTTAAGCTAATTGGACGATAGTTACTGGGTAGGGATTTGCTGCCTTTTTTAATATCGGTGTTACGTTGGCTAGCTTCCACTGATCAGGCATAGTTCCAGACTGCAAGGATTTATTGAATAGTAATGTCAGTGGTTTGGAGAGCTCATCCTTAGCTTCCTTTAGAACTCTAGGCGAGATTGTATCAGGTCCTGGCGTTTTATTTACCTTGAGTTTATCTAAACAATTCAATACTTCTCTCTCTGTAACGGTGATATTGCTTAGAACATCTGAATTATCAATCTGAATCGGCGATGGTGTCTTCTGTTGTAAAAACTGATGCAAAGAAGGTATTGAGGGCATTACTCATTTGTACTTCGTCTTTGGTGTATTCTCCATTTTCATCGACTAACGGTCCAACAGTTGAAGTAACTACTTTTTTCTTTCTGATATAACTATAGAATTCTTTCGGGTTTGTTTTACTTTGATTCGCAATATGTAACTCTAAGGTCTTTTTACTCTGCTTAATTAACTTTTTGGCTTTGCGTCGTAGCTCTACAAATTTCACCCGTTCTTCGTCATTTTGTGAGGATTTTAATCTATCATTAGCAAATTTTTTAGCAAGCAGGCAGTTTGAAATATCTTTATTCCACCATTTGGGCTTATTATTATGGCCTGGACGCCGTATTTTCGATGGTATGCAGTCTTGTACTGCTTTTAGGTAAGTGGTTTCGAATAACTTCCAAGATGTATTTATGTCGTTATTGTTAATTAAAAAGCTCCAGTCAGTTTCTTTAAACATAGCTCTAAGTTTATGGAAGTTTGCTTTCTTGAAATTAGGGACTTTTTCGATGCTACTATTTGGTTCGTTACTAGTAAACTTTAAAGTGAAAGTTATCGTACGATGGTCGCTGTTACTGAATTCATCACCAACATTCAAATTCTCTATCAATTCTTCTTTTGTTGCAAGTACAATGTCAAGAACGTTATTACCACGGGTCGGCGTTCGAACAAATTGATAAAGCGAACTCTCTTGCAAGTTCGTATACAAGTCATGTCCGGAGTGTGAAGTAAGAGTATCGCCCCACTTGGTCACAGGTAAATTAAAGTCGCCAAAAATTACAGTATCTTGTGAGTTACTTACATCTGCAATTTGTTCGTAAATTTCTCGGTCAGTTTGCACTGATTGAGCTGGAGGTCTGTATATTAACGCAAGTATTATTTTTGTACCTTTATTATTCTTTATTAGCACAAAAGATGTGTCGACGTTCACAATTTGAGGTTTTGACACGAGGGTCGGGTTAAGACTTTCTTTGATATAAAATAAAACGCCACCTCCATTTTTATTTATTCAGCTGTTCTCAAACATTACATAAACGGGAAGTGAATACTCTGCTAAAAAGTCTCTATCTTCTGTATTGAGCCAAGATTCTGTTATGCCAATCACATCATAATTTTCTGTAAACACTATTTCCTCTAAATCTGAAAATTTATTGCGTATGCTACGAGCGTTTGCATAGAAAACCTTTAAAGTTGCGGTTTTAGAACTCACAGAACGTTCTTTCATCGAATTTTTGGTTCTGGTCGGATCTACATTTACATTCATGGCTGTCCTCGGTCCTCGGTCGTTATCCCTGGCGGTTTTGAATTTGGGTCGTGTTGGTGGAGCTTTATCCAAATTCGCGGTTCTTGACGGATTAGTATTTAATTCCTTTGTAGGTTGCCGTCCTCGCTGTCTTCGGTCCTCCTTCCTGGTTGTTCTGTGCTGAGTCGATTTCTTCTCCGAAAATCCGTCACCGCATCGTTGAGAAGACGCCCAAAACGTGCTGCTCCCACCTGGTTCAGATGAACTCCATCGTCCGAAAACAAATAGTCATCGTAGTAGAAATTGTCCCAGGTGTCGACGAATCCCATGTTCTCCTTCCTGCAGAGGTTTGCTAGACAACGATTTGTGCTGGTGGCTATGTTGTAAAATCGGCTCTCTACACCAAGCCGGGGGACGATTCCTGAGACGATGATCCTTGATGACTTCTCCTTAAACGACTTGATCAGCTGCTGGTACTTTAAAAGCAAATCTTCCGACTGGTTTCGCTGTACATCGTTGGATCCAACGTGGATGACGTACATTGTATTAGCAGGGGCCAGCTTTGATACTTCGTCAACTGCTGCAACTACGTCGTCCACACCACCACCAGGGATACAAAAATGCTTCCTGGTCTTAGGTGCCCTGGCGCAAAACTCTGTGAGTTTTGTGGACGGTATGGCTCTGCAGTCATCTTTTGGAAGATAGTTTGCTTGAGCGCCCAATCTACTATTTTGCTCCGTCTCCGTGACAGAGCATCTGCCCAGACGTTGGCCATGCCTGGCAGATAAAATGCGTGAAGATGAATGTTTAGCTTGTCGGCTAACACAAAAATCTTTTCCGACACCTCTAGCAAAATTTGAGACCTCGTTGACCCTTGCTTCTGAATGCAAGACAGAGCATTCAGATTGTCCATTCGAAAAGCTATTGATTTCCTCTCCAATGTGGAACTGTGAGCCTGAAGGAATATTAAGGGAACTAGTAACTCTTTTGCATTGATGTGAAACTCCTTGGATTGGGACCAAAGACTTTGACCCTGATGCTCCCGGTTTGACTGATAAGCCTAACCCACCGTTCCCGAAGCATCGGTATCTACCCATACCGTCGGCGGAGGAGAAGTCCACGTCATAATTGAATGCAATGTTTCTGGCCTTGCCCAGACTGCTAGTAAGTTGTGGATTAATTTTGGGATTTGCCACGACTTTTCCGCCAGCAACAGCGGAAAATGCCTGTTTCCCTCCAAGATTAACCTCTTTACTTTCAACCGGCCCAACTTTACAGTAAGTTGAATTCAGTTGAGAGAGCCGACAAGGGACTCCCACACCTTCCTCGTGGTAGTCAAGCTGTGAAGAAAAAGGAAAAATTTCTTGCGAAATCTGTTCCGATTGTCCACACTCTGATTGAGTGTTGGGTGTGTTGTGTCCCATACCAGCCCCACCCACTGAATTACACTTGTTGGGACAAGATTCGACTTTGCCAAGTTGATATTGAACCCCAGGGTTTTGACATGGGTTAGAATGGAATGTACATCTTTGAGGCATTGTATCTCGGACTTTGCCACCACCAGCCAGTCGTCTAAATACCACATCACTGTGATCCCTTGCTTTAACAGTGGTAACAGAGCCTGTCGGACTAATTTGGTAAAGATCCTCGGTGCCAGGTTCAGACCGAAAGGCATCCTTTGAAAGGCATAAGTCTGATGCTTGATCCTCATAGTGAGGAATTTTTGGAACCTTTTGTTTACTGGGACATGCTAATAGGCTTCTGTCAGGTCTAAAGAACACATCCAACCTTGTGGCGGAAGTGTTAACCTGATCTGATTCACAGTGAGCATCCTGAACGATGCATTGTGAATGTAGTGATTCAGGTGACACAGATCTACGACTGGCCTCATCTGAGCACTGTCCCTCTTTGGCACGAGAAACAGTCTGGACGTGTAAACTGGGCAAGTTGGATTGACCGGGACAATGATACGCTTGGTTATCGTTTCCTGGACTAGTGACTCCACCTCTAAAGAAACATGATTGACTTCTAAAGGTTGACGTAAACGAGGTCGTTGGAGCCACCGCCAAGAGATGCCCTTGCGTACCATTGTCCATGCCCAAGCCCGGTGACACGTCCAGAATGACCCAGTCACGCAACTGGGCTTGTCCAGCAGAACTATTCTCGGATCCAACTTGCCCAATACAGGCCCCGGGAGTGAGAGAGTTTTGTGAATGACTAGTATTTTTAATGTGATGTGGTAATAACAGGTGGAGCATCAGATTGCAATGCGGAATCGAGCTCCAAAGCGTACAAACGTGCGATAGGACGAACAGTAGTTCCAGTGGCTGTCTTCAATAGCGCCACCCGCTCTACAGAGTCTGCCCCCTTGTATACCTCCAACACGCGGCCCAATTTCCAGTATAAACAAGGACTATCTTCTTTAATTAAAACAACTTCACCAACTGTAGGTGCCGTTGGTCTACCAGAGGGAGTAACACTCCTTTCCCTCAATGCTAGCAGATATTCACTAATCCACCGTTTCCTAAAATCCTCTATTATCCTGGATATATACTGGTATCTCTTAGACACCGCTACCTCAGAGTACAACGAGGGATCCTCTAACTCTACTATGGATTGGAAATCAGATGGAAACGCAGTCAATGGTTTCCCATATAGCAAGTGAGCTGGCGTTAATGGTAGTGGTTCTTGCAGGTCAGTGTACACATATGTAAGCGGGCGATCATTCATGACTGCCTCTATCTCTGTGAGGACTGTCGTCAACTCACTCTTCTTTAATAGAGCACGTCCTACAACCGCTCTGAGTCCTGACTTTACTATGCCGACACATCGTTCCCACATTCCACCAAACCAAGGTGCCTTAACTGGAATGAACCTCCATTCGCACTTCTTCTCTCCCAAAAAAGTGATGATAGTAGGATCACTACTCATATCCTTTAGATATTTTGATGCTTGGACATAAGTGGGAGCATTGTCGCTAAGAATGAGTTGAGGGAATGAACGACGGGCACAAAACCGTCTGAACGCCAGCATAAATTCTTCACTAGACATATTATCACATAGTTCTAGGTGTACCGCTCGAGGCGTTGCACAGGTAAACAATAATATATAAACCTTCTCATGCTCCCTCGTCTTCAATGCCCCTGTGTAATCTAATCCTACCGCTTGGAAAGGTTCTACGTGCTTTACACGGCATTCAGGTAGAGGTGGAGCTGGTCCAGTTGCATATGGTTTACCTTTTAGTCTCTGGCATATTACACACTTTCTTACTACGCGTCGAGCTACTTGTTGAACTCTGGGATCTACCATGTGAGACGTAAATTTGATATAATATGACATACCCCGTAGTGTTTTACTTCCCTATGTGCAGTTGTGCACGTATGATCAATAGATCAGTAACGTGATGTCTTGTTGGCATAAGTATAGGGCAGTTTGTGCCGTCTGGTACACCCGACCACTTCAGGCGACCCTCACACCTGATGAGGCCATTGTCTAGGTGCAACCTTAGTTGACGCACTATATTAGGCATTAATGTCTTATTCGAGCTTTTCAAGGATTCTAATTCATTGGAAAAGGTTTCTACTTGAACCCATTTGATCAAAGTTACTTCAGCTGCTTTAAATTCACGAGCATCAATGTTGTGACCCCTGTTGCAGAGTTGGCCCGTTACTTTTAAGCTTGAGATTGGATACATATCGCAATACCCAAGCTACAACTCTGACTAGTTTATTATAATCACCGAATCTTGCCCACTCTATGACAGGACCCGGTGGCTCTTTTGGTTGGGCTGTAATGGCAGAAGTCCCTCACCAACAGCATGCCATATCGTCCATTCACTTTCATGGAGCAGCCACTTTGGCCCATGCCACCACAATTCGGACTTCATTAACTGGCTAGCCGTTATACCCCTAGTTATGAGATCACTAGGGTTTTCTTTTGTATTTACATAATGATAAGCAACATCTGGCAAAAGGGCTCTAATCTCATCTACACTATTCCGCACATAAACTGGCAGAGACTTCTTGCTATGTATCCAGTTGAGTGCGACCTGACTATCGCACCAAACGTGAACGATTTCAATATTGAATTCGCTCTCGTATGCTGCGCGTACATGTTGCACCAGACGTGCTAATAGCAGCATGGCAGTCAATTCCATTTTAGGGATAGTAACCTTTTCAACCGGGGCTACCTTGGCCCGGGCTGTAACTAAATGTGCCCCAAATGAAGTAACGACATATATGGCTACCCAGTATGCCGTGGCGCTAGCATCGCAAAACGTGTGTAACGTAACGTCACCGAACGCCGCCACTTTACGAGGTATAGGTTTAGTACATAGGATGGTATATTCAATCAACAACAATGTCCCTTGGTCATTCAGGTCCTCGGGCAAACTGTCATCCCATCCTATTTTACGTCTCCAAACTTCCTGCATTAGAATCCTAGCTCTTATGGTAACAGGTAATGCTAGACCCAAAGGATCAAAAAATTGCGCAACTTTGCTCAACAGACTTCTTTTGGTGTGCGCTCCTGTCTGCTGAGCAAAAGACCTTGTTTGAAAAGTTAGTATGTCATGTTTAGGTTGCCAGATCATCCCCAAATTTCTGGACTTTTCCTGGTTAAGAGATGCCGTACCGTCCACCTGCATCAAACTCTGAAGATCTTCACTATTAGTAACCCACTCGCGGAGAAATAGATGTGCATCCGCAAACAATCTGCGTGCTTGCCAGTATGCATATAACAAATCATCCTGACTATCGCTAGAACCCTGCAAATTGTCAATATATAATCCCCGAGATAGTTTACTTGTGTCCTCATGAGTGTCAGCTAGATGTTTTCTGATTGTGGCATTTAACAAAAACTGCGAGCACGTGGCCCCAAAGAGTACAAACCGAAAACGGTATATTATGATTGGACTCTCAGAGTCGCTAATGTCGCTGAACCAAAGAAAGCGGGTAACATCTCTATCGTCCTCCTTTAGCTTGACCATCAAGAATGCTTTCTCGATGTCACTGGTATAGGCGTACCTCCCCAGCCTAAACCGCAATAGATGTTGGGACAGGTCCGACACCATGGATGGACCTGTCAACAGGCAGTCATTTAGACTGGGTTGTTGACCTTGGTGGGCAGAACAGTCGTTACACCACCCGTATTGGTGTGGTGACGCTGTCTTTCCTTACCCCATGATGGGCCAGATAGTGAACCCTACCCTTCTTAAACGGTTCCTTGACATCGACTCTCTCAATAAAGGCCCTATCCTCATAACTCCGAAATACATCGTCATATGCCTGGCGCGTGCTCGGTTCGTTAGACAATTTACGCTGCAATGCGCGTAAGCGACCTAATGCCAAACCATAGTTGGTAGGCAGGCTTATCTCACTGTTCTTCCAGGGTAAACTAACTTTATATTGCTTGTCTGAGGCACAGTAGCACACAGACTCGTCAAACCTTTGTAGCGCAACTTCCGAGTTATAATCAGTCTCCATAGGATTAATGCCTATGTGATCCAATCTCCACAGTCGTTCCAGGTCGAACTCGGCAGCCATCTTAGGGTCACTAGGTTGGGAATCCTCCCTTCCCAACTCCTCTGCCGCGGTTACATTGACTCTATATATCGAGACCGTGTCGACCAGGACCTTTGACTGTGTAGTATGCACCTCCTTTCCGCTCGTGCAATATCCGAATTTAGCGGGGATTAAAATTACACCACACATATTTTTAAATCCAGGGTATACTACTTCATAATAATGATCCACACCAAGTAGAACATGCACCTCACTCTGATTTCCCATGGGATCTGACAAGTTAACCCCTTTGCTACGTAATGCGTGTTCCACCTTCTTCACTCCTACAGATACATATTCTGGTAGGGTGTCTACTACGATACAAGTCATAAAGTACCGTTTTTTACGGTAGAAATATGAAATCTCCGCTATCTCGTAGTCTTGCTTATCAGTAACCCCTGTGAAGCCCTGTAATCGAGGAGTCTCAGCCCCTACGATTCGGTGCTTCAGTCCCACTAGTACGGACCTCTTTATAAAGGAACGTTGAGACCCCTGATCTAGAAGTACCCGACAAACTTTGTTACTGCCATTACCTTCCATGGGAATCTGTATTGTGGGCAATATAGTGGTGTCTTGCGTGCTACCTAGTGCCACAGTTGTAGTACCCTCTTTTTTGACGTCTTTGAGTTTATCTGCTGTAGGACACAACTTATCAAAGTGATGTCCTTTGCAGTGGCGACAGGGCCTTAAGTATGTAGCAGTACATTGTCCCTGCTTACCATGTTCCCACTTAAACAACCTACACATAGCTTCAATCTTTTCGCCTGTGCTAGTTTTGTCTCATTTGTTGGGTATTTTACGCAGAAACTCCATTTATGTATGTTGTTACATAGCTTACATAAAATCTGAGCAAGTGTCTTATACGCACCCTCTTTCTTTTCTTTAGTCCCCACTGTCATGCTTACTGTTCCCCTCTTCTCAACATTCTCACTCCCTCCCGACACATACATTCTCCCTTTGTTCAACTGTAAATTATTGATTTCCCTACTGAACTGAGTTTTGAACTCCCCCAGCTCAAATGATCTTACCTTATCAAGTATTGCCATAGGAAGCTTCTGACGCAAGATAATGACTATCATTTCCTGCGTGGTAAGCCCTAGGGTGTCTAGCGATCGAGTGTGGCACTCCATATTTGCCCTGAAATTTGTCAACTCCTCAACCTTATACTGTGGTTCTGCGAGCCCCAACAAGGCAACGACATGGGCCATCTTCAACTGCTCTCTATCCCCGTATGTGGACTCTAATAAGTGTACCGCTTCAAGATAACTACCACCCACTACTGAAAAACCCTCTATCAAATGTAAGGCCTCTCCTTCCATTTGTCCCTTCAGAAAGTGAAACTTGCGGACATTATCCAAAGAGGATTCATGAACCGTAGACCGAAATACGTCCCAAAAAGCTAACCACTCAGTTAACTTGCCCCCAAATGAAGGAAGATTGAGCTTTAGGAGGTGTACAGTATGTTTTGGGTCAGCCCTTCTATGGGCCTCATTATCGCCTCCCTTCTTACTCGCGACAGCACGCTGTAATAGGTACTTCGCTCTAAAGACAGGTTCGTCATAGAGGGCGCGATTATCACACTCTGTAACTATCTCTTCCTTCTCTATCATGTCAGCCACAATCACCTCACTCAGAGCCGTAATACGACTGTGGGTAGCCTGGACGTTTTCTAATCTAGCCTCCAATTCCTCTAGTTCAGCAGTAGTGATGAATGTGTTGACATTCACAATTAGGATATTTAATACTCCCCGAAGTCCCGCCCTTTTATTTTTAGGGGCTTTGATCAGCACCCCACTAGACGGTGTCTCTTTATTGTCTTTATTCATTTTGCATGTGAGCCTATAGACTATGTATCTAAATGTTAAGTTACAAAGACAACGGCAAAATAATAGTCTAGTTAAGAGACGCCGACCGGCGGACTTCTATGTTATGGAGAAAAAATAGTACACTAAATAGCAATACCTACTAATGTATCATATTGAACAAGAAAAAATGTTAGGCCAGGTCATATGTCACAGGAAGTCTGAAATGGAAAAGAAAATTATTGGGGAAAGATGATGGGTGGGATGCAGGATTTGGGCAGGTGAAACGATGTGACCCTGCATTCCGGCTCTAACCACCGCTTGGCTAGTCCTACCAGATTATCATAGAGTTGTTCCTGCATCCTGTTATATGTCCCCTTGTTCATTGCCTTAAAATCCCTTACTGGTAGCCAATTCCCGGGGTCTGGGCACCAATGTGGTAAACTATCAATGGAAGTTAAATATTACTAAGCTATAATGAATCAAATAAATAAATCTAAATGAAAATTACTCCATATCTAAATTGAATTCAATCTGAAACAAGCTAATTTATATCCAAAGGTCTCACATAATAAATTTATATATAGGGTAAGGTTATAACGGTTAATATTAGCCAGGAATTAACTCACCAATAGTTCCACGTGGCAATGAGGCAAGGGAGAACGTTTACCCAATATGGCGGTGGACAATGGGGATCGAGACTTCGGTCCCGAGACACGAGTCAAGTTAAAGAAAGAATAAATGATTACATGGGAATGGACATGAATATTATGCTTATCTGTCAGTCAGTCATGGCGTCGATGAGAGCGTCGTGATGGTGTAGCTGAGTGTATTGCTGTATGTGTATTGTGATTAGAGGCACAAAAGCACGATCAACTGAGGGCGGAAAATTAGATGTTAACTGGTTGGTGTTCGTGAAGGCTCTGGTGTTCCTCGAAGACACACCTTGCTGCCTTGGCAAAACGCCAGGAGCCCAAATTATCGCACCGCATCTAGGTTGCTTTATGCGATAAATTATATTAATATATACGATAAATTCATATATACTACATAAGACCATGGCAATATTGCTTAATAGCATATTAGGCCTTTTATAACTTAACTTATTTACAATCTTATAATATACGATCTACTCGTGCTACGTCGTGCTGTAGGAGCGATCGTGACGTCACAGAGACATACGAGATCACAAAAGAGTCATATTCTATCGTATTTATACGATACTCTACCCCCACAAAAAAAAGACCTGAACCCCACCTTAAACCTAAAGTTGCCCAGTGGCTATCTTCTGACGCCACAAGTCGACGGCGCCAGCAGCAGCGCGTCTGGGACGCGTCCTGGTCCGAGAATGATCACCATCAGTAAGAGGTGAGTCGTTCCTTTGAGAATCCTCGGACCCAGCAATAACAGGTGGAGCATCAGATTGCAATGCGGAATCGAGCTCCAAAGCGTACAAACGTGCGATAGGACGCGTTGCCGAGGTAGAGGTGTGCGATCTGGAAAGAAAATTCCAAGAAAATTGCTCATAAGGATAATCCAAAACCTTCACATATGTTATATACCTCGAATACGCCGGAAAATTAGATCTAGTACACTACTACTCTAATTTTCCTTCGTGCCCTTCTGGAAAACCATTCTCCGGTTTTCTCTTGAAGGTATTAAGACTACTCATCCATGATAATCCTTTTCATTGGCCTATATCTAAGTTATCATTCCGATTGAATGTATTACTGACAGAGTTCCGTTAACTAAACTCACCCACCCCGCTGACGGATTGAGTGGCCCTTCCACCACCGTGACGATGCATTAAAAGTCTTCCCTGCCGCATGAGGATATTTTAGTATAGGCGAGTTATTCCGGCTGAGCTGAAATCCCGTTTGGAAGCCTTCCCCTTCTGCCGGGAATTTTAGTTCTGGCCCTCGACCACAAACTGGTTACTTGGATCTTTACTTTAGCCCGCCGCAGAGAGCATCCGGTAAACATAGCACTCGGCTATATTCCGCCGGAAGAGTTGAACCAAACCCTTTGTGTTTTCTAACTCGTTTGCAACAAGGTAGCTCAGCACAACACGTATATATTTATAATTGTCAGGACTTCTCCTGACACCTTCCTTTCATTAATAATAAATTAGTCATGAAAGTGAAGGTCACATCTTATGGCTACACCTATTAAAATTAACAATCAATAATAATAATACTAGCTAGCCATAAATCACCCCTACACCGAGACTGGCCACGAGGCCTAGGGCAAGCAGCACGACGACACAGCAATACTCTTACCTCCAGGAAGAATCCAGTAGCCAACCTCATCATGACGAACAGCTCGCATGGAAGGGACGACACAGGAAAATTATAGAAAGTTCTTCACCACGTGAAGCAACTAGTAAACTATAGAGTCTGCCGATGAACACAAAAACGCTCAGCCTACCAGAAAGTAGCCGAAAAGCGGTGACCTGGATCAATAAGCCTCCTAAATAACTAGTTAGGCTAACCTGAGAGCACAAATCACAAAAACTATGGCGGCCAAGTTCACAGGCGAACGAGGGAACACCAGCCTAATCTCCCTTATAAAAACACACTCCTGGGGGCCGTGCCAATGGAGACGCCCGACCTATCTAATCTAAAGCTATTCTAGAACATCTCAGATAAAACAAATGAGCAAAAGACTCGCTAGTAGAGACTGTAGAATGCAGAATGAAGAGAGGTTGGCAAACGCACGTCCGTCGGCAACGGACCCCAGAGTGCGAAGGACGAATGGCGCTAGGCACAGCAGCGTCTGCGGGCACACCCACGCTTTCAACATCCACACGATGGGAAGCATAGCTTTTAGTAGTTCTAATTTATTCTTATTTTATTATTTTTTACAGAGTTTTTTCGTAGTGAGCTCCGGATCATAATGACGATTCCATAAGAGAATGAGCGTACGCTTACGATGTAGGTCTTTTTAACACTCTGAGGCGGGTGTTTCAAACAGCTGACGCATGAGTTTGAAAAGTGCCATTACTGTATATCGTCAATGATGAAGGGGCCAGAAATTTATATATATATATATATATATATATATATATATATATATATATATACAAGATAGTACCCAAGGGATGCCACATAGGCATTTGATAAGCTGCTGCAACTCCTTTATCATTTACCTGGCTCCCCCCCCCCCCACCCTTATTTCTTAGTATTTCACTTACACAAAGTATTCCGACTAACTCTCACAATACCTCCTCCTATTCACTTCACTATACTTAACTCCCAGAACCCCAGCGACGCACTGTTTGCGTCCAAAATGTTTGTAACGCTAAACCCCAGCTCGTATGCGTTAATGTTAATTACTCCAGTCCTATGGCACCTAGAGGGCTCAGATTTGTATGGGAACTGTGTAAGTATCCCAAACAACAATGCCGATGGTTGAAAACTCTCAAAGTCCAACCGCGTGCACGTGAGCGCGCAAAAACCTGTTTTTGGGTGTTTTTGCCTACACATTTCCCCTCTTGTAAATCCGACTTTCGGGCACACCGTAGGACCCCTTAATGACCTAGGGGATCGGATTTTTTTGGGTTTTCCTTCATTCCTAACCCATTCCTGGTGTTTTCTGGAAAAAAACATGTTTTCAAAACCTGCCGGGCCTTGGTGGTACATTTATTTTAAATTGCCTGGGACTCAGCGGGTTAGCAAGCACACAGCAATACTTTCCAATACACTTAAAACATTTGATGTGTCTTGAATATGGTTCTCTTTCAGTCTTTCATCTTTGGGAGATCGCTTTGTTTAAACTAACTAATAATGATAACGTGAACATTAGGATGGTTCCCACACAGAATCCAGTGCTTACACTAGGTACTAGATTGGTTGATCAAATAAATGACGTTTGGACCGTCAATAATACAATGAATCAATACAGTGAAGTTATAAAGTAAACAAAAAATTGAATTACACCATGCAGTAATATATTAACTGCTATAACTGTACTAATATAGTGAGTTTCACAGTTTTCTGTAGCAGTTGTTTTGTTCCGACTCTCCCGCCATCGTAGGCTTTCTGTAGCCTATAGATGCGATTGTTGGACACAATAGTGTTCAGACGTATTCCAGATTACGAGTTTGTAACCGGCTCGACGCGAATCAGACTTTCCAAAATGTTCGGCTTTTTGGTTTTCTGCATGCTGAGATCGGTTCGGTTTTCATATTTTCATTACCTACTGTCTTGTTACCTCTCCACTGTTCACGTCACCTATTGAGCTTATCACTCACTAGATACTGTCATCCAGCATACATTTGGAATATGCAATTAATGCAATTAATGCAATGGGATATAATGTTTGCCAAATATGGTTATGAAATCGGTCTTACGTTACATTTTTATCACTTATTTGTCATAAAACTAAAAGAGATAATGCGTTGTGGATTTTTGTAGAATAATTTCATATATTTATTATTTTCCTTTCTTCTGACTGAAAAGTTTGACATGATCACCATGCAAAATTTGCAAAGATCAGAATTGTCATAAGCATTAATTATGTTTATGAGCTGCTTTCTATAACTATTAAGGAGCTGGTATTAACATGATTATGCTATAAGCAAAGAATGGTTTGGAGAGATAAATAGACATACAGTATAAAGGTATTTCTATGTATTATCCTAAAGTAATGAACATTTCTTCCGATGAATACTATTACTCAGCTATTTTTGCTTGCTACAGCTCTACATCTGCTTGCAGATAACAGATAATCTATAATACACACTATTTGGTGTTTTACTTCAGCACCACTGGTATTATTTGTCCTGGCACATAATACTCATATACTGTATATTTATTCTTGGAGCTTATTTATAGTATCTGACACTTGTTTACATCAATGGTTTACAGGGTACCTGCCAGTTTTCTGACTATTTCATAATTTCAGTTCGATCTAATTGCAATCCCATACTGTCGTGTTTACAATGATTGCATTGCTGTTCTTAGTGTCATATGCAAATTTCATTGTAAAAATATGAATGTCATTATATATGTCGTTGACATAAATTGTGAGCAATCATGGATGCAGTCACTGAAATTAATTATGATTATTTCTCAATGATTGGTGATTATTCTGTTTTCATTAATTTAACAATAAAGACATACGGTAGGTTCTTTTGTCATGGATTAGTAAAGCCTTCCATTTCTGCAACAATTTGTTGTGTGACTTTGTCAAAAGCTTTATGAAAACATGTTATGCAAGAGAATAATAATATAGATAAGTATACCTTCATAATCGCTAATCTCACTAAAGATATCGGGTAGCCATTAACCCGTACTGTACCGTAGGATACAGTAATAAAAGTTCCCAGCAGTCCCAAGCAATGTGGCGACCTCCAGAGTGAGGCAAGACTGGCCCTGCCACCCTTCAGCGGGTCCTGTATATGCTGTGAAAAGTGTTGCCAACACGGGAGCAGTGCTCAAAAGGTCGTGGTAACTAGTACAGGGTTGTACAGGCAGTTACAAGGAAAGTCGCTGGGACTGGGGAGTTACTTATCTACTGACGTATATACTGTATACGGTGCTGGGATTGGAGGGGTTAAAGCTGCACCTCTGTGATGGTACCCTTCTTGGCCT
Source organism: Paralithodes platypus (assembly GCA_032716605.1). Classification (NCBI taxonomy): domain Eukaryota; kingdom Metazoa; phylum Arthropoda; class Malacostraca; order Decapoda; family Lithodidae; genus Paralithodes; species Paralithodes platypus. The sequence continues at coordinate 6,118,141 of CM064518.1, forward strand.
TTAGTCACCTCTTGGGTTAGAAACTATAAGTTACCCAGCCTGGTACACAGGGGCCATATATATTGTCCAAGTTACTACATTTTACTTCACTAGATCGACCATCATAAGTGTCCACTAACATCAGGTTACTATATAGTGATAGGTCAGCAGAGGCATAGGGTGTTAGAAGGCTCGCTCACATAATTTTGCCTTGCCCGGGAATCAAATCCGGACTCTCCCAAGCCATTACGCTACAGGATACCCGTCAAGTGAGGGAAATGGAAAACAAGTTGCATTAATTAAAGGAACTTTAAAATACTACGCAGAACCAAAGATCAATACATTAACTTCAGAATTTCAATATATACTGTATCTCGATTGATAATATAATATGTAATATGTGAAATTGACTGCTTTTAGTAAACATACAGTGTGTAAACTGAATGCCTTGAGCACAAACATGTTGATATTATAAATGTCTAAACTAATGCTTAATTAATAATTACATGTAGATATCCAACTACCTGTTATATATTGCCCACGTCTAAGAACAACAAAGACAAGTGGGAGAACATTAGAACTCGTTGCATTAATAAATGGAATTTTAATTAATTAGGGAGAACCAACGAGAACAAATTATTGACTTCAGATTTTCTATACACATCCCGATTGTTCACAATGTAATAAGGATAAGTATGTGAAATTGAATAATTTTGAAAAACAAGCCTTGACTGACTTAAAGCAATCCTTGTTCATACAAAATATATATTTTAGTATCCTCTACGACACGAGTCAATAGTTTGGATCACTATATATATATGTTAACGATATGCTAAGGCAGGCAACAGAGTAAATAGAAGCAGCCAAATGTGGTAATTGCTTAGGATTTCAGTAGGCTTTCGACAGTTTTTTCCATGAGAGGGGACGGTAGAAGCATACAATAGAAGAGGATCAGTATTATAGTGAATGACGTCATGGCTGATTGATAGGATATACAGAGTTACTATAAATGGAACTAAATAGGATATGGGTGTACTTAAGTACAGCGTTTCATAGGACTGCTTATGATTAACAAGATAAATGCATTTACAGACGGTATGAAGGTCGGATGAGTAACAGATCCAGAAAGTGATATTCAGATGTCTCGAGGGATCAAAATGCTTTACATGATGGTCACTAACATGACATGTGGAGGCCAAAATTCATAAATTCAGTGTAGTACGAATGGTGAAACTGAACACATATTCCAGCTATAAATGAGCAAACTCGGAATAGGCAACGTAGACGGTTGATATAAATAAATTTAGAACAGCAGACATAATTAATATAGACACCATGTGAGGAGGAGCACTTTATTGATAACGTTTCGCATATAAATATTCATGGGCCTGATGAAAATGTATGCGAAACGTTGTCAATAAACTGCTCCCCCTCGCATTTAGAAAAATAAATTATAATTAAAAAAGGTTTATTGTTACAAATAGTTACATGTTGTTTATAGAGATGTCAACAAAACATAGGCATATTTATAACCAAGAGGATTTGATGCCATGCAGCATATTATTATTATGTCCTCATAATCTGTACAATTTACAATTTAATTTATAATAGAAAAAGGAAAATGTGCAGTTGTGCAAAGACAAATACAAAAAGGAGGTGAATTTTTATGGAAGTATTTATATAACAAGATCTAGGATATCCCAGATAAGCACACACACTGGGTCCGCACGCCCATGCCCGCACCCGCATACTGCACATGTGCAACAGTGCTACATACATGAGACACACCAAACGTACACGAACATGCAGCCATCGGCGCACCAATACACTCAGAGCAATTGCCTATTAACACTATTAGCATGTACATAACATAGTAGGCCTAGCATAAATATAATGAATACACTAGGACACAATGCTTAGAGTTTACCTTTCCAATAAATAGTATTTTAATCTTTTGTTGTATGATGTAAAGCTGCAATGACTGTCAACCTTATCTGAGAGATAATTCCATATTTGGGCACCTTTGTGACGACATTATTTAGTCATTAATGTGGTTCTACAAACTGGTACATGTAACCTATGTCGTTGTCTGGTTAAGTAGTAATGAAGTTCAAAGATAGAACGGAACATGGACGGAACAAGACCTCTTTCAAATTTAAACATTAATTTAGCAATCGAGTACTTATATATATATATATATTGTTACGTATCTTGATCCTCAAGTGGTTAACTTGATGAATCTAGATAGCACAGAGATATATATTAAGGTATCAGTCAGCTGAAGGCAAAACAAAAGTAAAATCTAATAAAAGTATTTCCTGTTGTTGCTTCCTTTCCTTTTGGATCTTAGGACTTGGTATCCTTTATTGACTGATACTCTTTACTTATGAAAAATACTGAAACTAATTAAAGTCATGTAGTATTTATAAAGAATATTATTTAACCGAAGCTTAGTAGGCTATGGTCATGAACCGAATAAGTTATAGCTAAAGAAGGACTATTAATTTTATAAAAGTCTTGAAAGATAAATATTAAAGTAAGAATATTTCCGTCTCTTACCCTTTTTGAAATGAATAGATAGTTTTCTTATATCCTTTTATTTATATTTAAGGTAATTATTCTTGGTTCTTGTCTTACGTTAATAGTATTATATTATTATTATCATCAGGAGTAATATCAAAGTCACATAAAAAGTTAGATATATATTTAATAATTAGTTAAATGTATTTCTTAACCACGTAACATTGAGGTTTGATTATGAGTAAATAAAGTTACAGGATCGTTTCATAGATTCGATTCAGGTCTCACTCAAATAATATGAAAAGCAAAATATAATATTTTGAAGCAAAAGAATTTTCTTCAGCTTAAGAAATCACTAGAAGTAATATTATCACAGCCATGTTAGTCTAAGGCGATATTACTAATACGAGACAATAGCATCACCGTACTAAGCACCATTAAGCAATGTAAGCTTAATTCAAAGAAAATTAAAGAACTCGTAAGTATTAATATAAAACAATAGATTACTTTCATCATAACCCAATTACTTAAAGAGTTGCTTTAGTCCACAAGTTAGTCAACTAAAATAGTTAAGTACATAATAATAGCGTTAACGTTAATTCGCAATCAAATAGTTAAACACATAATAGTAGTGTTCACGTTAATTCCCAATTAAATAGTTAAACACATAATAATAGTGTTCACGTTAATTCCCAATTAAATAGTTAAACACATAATAATAGTGTTCACGTTAATTCCCAATCACATATCTCACTAACCAACATAACATAAGTGTTTACACCGAACACACTTAACACACATTTATATAATCTGACTGACAGTCACAATCCTATTATAATACTTCACCCCGTCTTCCTCCAGCTGCAAGTTCACCTTCCCCAACTCCAAATGAGACTGATTTGAATGCCCACAACTCGGGTCTTATATACCAAACAATGATGGTGTAGGAACGAATCAGGAGGCGAGTGATGGTGCGCGCTCCAATCATAGCTCCTCGAATCACATAACAGGTGCGTGGTCCACTCACAGCTCCTGGCGTCGATCATACGTCATAGCATCGGTCATCGAGGTGTGAAGGCTAGCATGCTGGTATGGGGCGAGATGGTTTGCCCACTCGCTCGTTCGCTAGTCTGCTTCACCGTTTTGGGTAGTGGGCTCCTTCAACTCTAATTCTAACTCTTAAATTAACATACAGGGCTCCGTATGTCAGAATATATATATCATGATATCTTAGTATTTTCAAATATTTAAACAATGGTTCAGTATGTTCTCTATAGGATGATGAACTAATAGTTCCTACAGCTTTCTTTTGCACAGTAATTATTGATCTAAGGTGACATTCACTAGTCGCCCTCACCCCCATACCTCTGAACCATATATACCGGTAATATAAGGATAAATAAAGCTATTGTAGGCGGGAACAAGGGTTGGAACACTCAGTGTTTTTCTAGTTTTACATATGGTGTTTATATTCAACTCAACAAGAGATAAAGGTGTCCTCCTGCGGTTCTACAAGGACTTCATCCGCAGCAAACTACGATATTAATGCACTGTTTATGGCTCCGCTTCGGAGTCGGTGCTGCGCCGCCTTGATCTGATCCACAACTCAGCCATCAGTATAGTGCTAGGGACCCTCTGCTCCTACCCTGTTGTGGCTATCGAAGCTGAATCTGGCACCTTGCCCCTGCGCTGGGATCGTGTACTGGCGGACTGCAGGTGGATATGTGGATGTCTAGGATTGCTCAGCTGCCAGCTCAATACCCTCTATGCGTCCTCCATTCATCATCTGGTATCACCATGGCTGATCCCCAGTGGCCAGTGAAGCGCCGCCAGCCGTTCCTAGTCCGTGGGTTACTGAACTACAAGCGCCTCAACGTGGCTCCCCCCAGCACCGTTCCTACCTCGGCCATCTTCCCAGTCCACCTTGGGCGTCACTGTCTCAATTCCTCTGCACTACATTTCGCAAGGGGTTCAAGAAATCTACGGATGTGGTCATGACCCAAGCATACTTTCAGGAGCTCGATGCTACGGGATATCATGGATTCTTCCACGTCTTCACTGATGGGTCTTTCAAGCCCCTGACTCTTCCACTGCAGCGGTATTTTTTGAAGACTTGTCCCTGTGCCAGACTTGGAGGCTGCCCGGTTACCACCCTATTATGGCCGCTGAGCTGTTTACCATCTACCGTGCCCTCCTCTTTGTAGAGATGAGCATCCCACCTCAGTGTGTTGTTGTCTATACAGACTCCCAGTCAGCAGTGCGTCTCCTCCAGTCAGTTCACCCTCTTACATTGGCGTTTGGACAATATCATCTTTGGACAGGACTCTCACTGTGGTGTGTGTGTGTGTACTTGATAATGTGAAGAGCATTGGGGAGGAAGGAGGGGGAATGTTTTTGTAGGGCTGCTGGAATGAACTGACATACCAGGTACTTGTCTGGATAAAGACAATATATATATTTGTTTTTTCTTTTCTATATTCCAACTTACTTCCTCTCGGGCATAGGCTGAGAGCCTTAACATTCACCGCTTTACAATGAACAGTGAAGCCTATGAGGTCTTGTTCCAGGGACCCTGTATAGTTGGCTACACAGGATAATTTTTTCTCCCTGATTCTATGTATAGAAGTATAAATAGAATTTTTGAATGTTGAGTGAGTTTCTTATTAAACAGTTGATAAACGAGATGAATTAACTACTAAATAGCAATCTACACTCATAATTCGAATATAATATTACCTTGTGTGATCGTGTGTTTGTGGGCTTGATAATCCCGATATTGGCGATATTGGCGTATGAGTGTGAAACATGGACGTTGTTGTAGAGTCATACATCAGGAGAGAGAGGGATATAAATGATTTACTTGAAAGATGCATGGGAAGTCACAGAGAGAAACAAGCAGAATAATGACTAAGTACGTGAGTATTGATTTTTGGATGTGTTGGAGAGTAACACCTTGAAGTGATTTGGTTATGTGAAGTGTATGTAGAGAGAGAGAGAGAATGACTAAAACAGCGTACGATAGTGAGATGGAAGGGCAGATAGGGAGATTAAGTTTGAGTGTGAGATAGAGGGAGGGAGTTGAGAGGTATATGATTGAAGGTGGTGTTGTGTTGGAGGAAGGGTTTCAACTGATGGATGACAGAGGTGCAAGGAGGTGACTCATTCATGGCTAGCCCCCCCCCCCCCCCTGGGAATCAAAGAGTATGGCCATAGATAGATATAATTATACAGTAGTTTCCATGATGCTAAGTTTTGATAAATATTGTCTGCTTGGATACAAGGCCCATGAGTTAGCACTGAACCACGTGCATGAAACATTGACATTTGCCAGAATTACTTTAGGTTTAACCTAAGCTAAATAAGGCAACCTTGTGTTAGCCAGACAATCAAATTAAATAGTCAATGTACAGACAAAACTAAGATTGTTTTACCCTGGCATCTGCGTCAACTAGGTTTGAACTAACCTCCGCGAAGGTTATTTGCTAAATAATTATGTGCATGTGTTGTGAGCATGGTCGGGAGTTGCACGGTTGGTGAGATATAGGCAACCGTGCACCATTGTTTTGGTCCAATGCATGCGGGAGGACGGAAGGGAGGAATAATATCATACCCTTTTTATCTCCCTTATAAAGCAATAATATTGCACCACAAGTTATATATGAAGAATTAGGATCCATATTTAGGCATAGGGAGAGAATAAAGTACGTACATTTATCAGGTCATGTATAAGTAGGTCGAGAGTGAGAGAGCGGAGGGATGGAGGATGGAACTTTCCTTCTTCCCTCCCCTGTTATTGATTGCCGCTGCAAGCAAGCTTGCGCTCATTATATGGCACTTTCTTTCTCTCCCTTGCACATGTATCTTATACGTATATACTATACGGTATATATCTAGGGGTGAGGGACAGTCCTAGAACCCTGCCATCGCCTCCACGATAAAAAAAGGTGTGTGAGTGTATGTGTGTGGGTGAGGTGTGAGTGTATTTAGATGATTGGTATCGAAAACTAACATGTTGGCCTATTCCTGAACCAATTGGTAGCCGCCTGGGCCTACGCCCGTTGTGTTGGTATGAGTTTGAAATCTCAGATACCGGAAGGAAGGTCGCAGCCTACCAGAAGAACATTCCGGAAGGAATCTCCAGCCCCCGGATTAATAAGCCCTTCAATGTAAAATTATTAGTATCTCTGAGCAGGAAGCGGAATTTTCAATGCTGTTGAGATAGCGGCTAGATGTTTCCAAGGCATAACACTACTGTTTTCACATTAAAAACTAGAGGTGACTGGGAAGAAGTGTAACTGGAACGAGATATAAACAAATGGATCAGTAATGAGCTCTATCATCGCCCGAGCCATGACACAAGAACAAGAGTGAGAAAGCTCGGTATCAGTGATAGAGTTCCACAACCACACCCACACAGTTTTACCTGGCATCACATAAACTTGACAGTCAGCTAATTGCCTTCACATACTATATGCTGAATTGACAGTAGTTCCTAATAGGTTGTTATTGCTTGCTTGTAAAAATATTACATTCTATGGCAATCCAAATATTTGTTAACACCTAAAGCCTATAGTTTTGAAGTATATGATTGTCACATCCAGTCTTACGCTTTTATGAACGATATAGAAGTTATGAATAGAGAAGTAAAGTGATATATCGAAGAGAGAATTTCCATATATTCTGTGTATATGAATAAATATATATGGAATAGGTTCACTGGCATTAAATGTCTTCCTTCATGTTCTTTCATAAAATATTTTATACATTGTAAATAAATTCATATATGGCATTCACTTTGTATTCAAAAGTTACCACATTACAAAAAAACAAAAACAAAAAAACAGTGAATTAAATAGCAGTGTCATTTCGGAAGCAACATTCATCTGACAACGTCAATAACAAACATTTATGTAATATCAAAACTATAAGATAATCGAGAAATCGATGACATTTTAGCTACTGTCAAGCAACTTGAGTTCGTTTTTGGAAGGGGGGTAATTAATCACATACATTTATGTAACACACCAATAACAGGACCCCAGTCTGTTTTTTTGTGTTGAAAAATATAATATATTATAGATAGGTAAATGCATAAATATAAAAATATAAATACAAAAAAAAAAACAAAAAAAAAAAAATATATATATATATATATATATATATATATATATAGAGAGAGAGAGAGAGAGAGAGAGATAATAATTATATATAGACATATATAGGTATTTATAAATAATTTAGGGTTACAATGTTATTTATTATATATTGGAGCAAACTATTAGTGTTCCAAACTCAAAAGGAACTGTTCTGTAGAGATCTTCGAATGTTGCATTTTTTGTTTTGTTTTGTATGTATAAATTTATATTTATTTTTAATATTCGGTTTGTTTTTCAATAATGGGTACGATCGGAAGTGTGTTTATGTTCCCTTGCCAAAAGTGAGCGTCTCTTATTCTAGGCTGTGTACCAACAACTCAGAAAACGAAAGGTAAAGAGTGAGGCTTTCATCCTTCGCTAGGTGACGGTACCGGTTCAGACAAAAAGGTTCTGGTTTACCCAAACAACATCATAATGGATGTCATTTGCTGCAACAAGAGTGGTACACAGACTGGCTGCCTGGCTAGATACACTTATCGATAGGACAACACTGAAAGGATATTTATGAAGGATGCGTTGGGTACGAATTCTGAATAGCTCTATTTTGAAGTGTTGATTCCTTGCAGGTGCAACACTCACACACATCCACACACACACGGAATATGACTTTTTTGGATATATTACTGTTCATATAACTAACATGTTACACATTTTGAATGCCTGGTATGTCTAAAAACGAGCACATTGATTGTCAATTTGAACTGACATTAGCCTGGGGACTTTTCCATGTCTCACCCAACAACACAATTATCCCCATTTGTGTTCTATTGCACCATACAGGTAAATTTAATGGTTTACACTTGGTTGTGCTTTGCACGGAGCTCATCACAATGATTTAGTGTTTTACAGCCTGAAGTGGGTTTTACCAGGTCTAGTACATAAAGGTTACTGCATACATCCAGCTTACTACAGTGTACCTACCCACAAGGAACAGCACAATAATTGTCTGCTGGCTCTTGGTTTAATTTTACTGCTTGGTAAACAGAGGCATCGGGTGTGTGAAGACTGGGAATCGAACTCACGTTATCTTGCTTGTTAGTATTATGCACTAATCAATATGCCACCTATACCACAAACAATTAGAATCTGTATCCTTCAATTGGAATATAGGTGTAAATGTGTACGGTGGCTAACGCATTTGCTGACTTTTGGATACAAATCGCAGCATCGCACAAGCTGCAGATTAAGCATGTATTTCTCATGAGGTTCATGCATATATGAAATATACCCTAGACACACGGAGGTAAATATACCGTCACAAGCCAAAGAGAAGGTGAGGCCGAGTGGTTCTGGTACTGGACTTGTAAATCTATTCATCTAGGTTCGATTACCAGCATAGTGTGGAGTCATTCCGTGTTGTACATATAACTATAGTCTATTCATTATAAGTAGGCCACAAATCGTAACTCCAAACTTATGTAGCTCAAATCGGGCTAGAGCAAATGGGCTGTATATTTTCACACATATTCCCTGGCTAACCTTTCCTAAATGGTAGCAATATTGCCTCGATTACCCTAGTCGTTTATGAGTTATGGAGGTTAGTGGTCAAGAGTGTTGGCCTACCTATAGTGAATGGACTATAGTACTTCATAATACATCAAACCTACCGATATGTTCTACAGATACCTACTGTATCCAGTTGTCAATAGATTATAATACATTGGTCTCGTCAAAACCCAACAATGGGTATCAGTATAAGTCTAGGTTTGTGGTATGTAGAGAGATTTGAAGGTGGCAGGCAGCGTTACTCGGCCACCAGTTGATTTACCCTCCATAATTCGTTGTCCACCAGGGATCCACTGGGTAGAATGTAAGGCTTGACAAATAAGATAAAACGTATGGAAATAATATTATATTTATCTATTTATATAATGTGTGTTTATGCAGGTCTCTATTTTATGTCATACCGTATTATGCTAATTTGTTATGTTATGTTTCTAGTATGTTTATTATGAACAATATCGAAAGTTGAAGTTAGTATACTGTGAGACAATGGGCTCTAATAAACCTTGTCATTCTATTCTGCCATGTTAGCATGTTCCTCTTCACCTAGCAAACTTTCGGAGTGCTTCACCTTCAGTTTATAATGTATTCCTTCTGGTGCAATCAGTTGGCTCCCTTTCTGCTGCTGTGGAAGATATAGCAGTAAACAGAACAATTTTATAAGCTAGGCTAACTCTTTTGATGTTTCATTGAGGGTAAGTTGATAGCTTGCTGTTATTCCCTGTAATTATAATATATTATAATGTATGGTTGTCCTGCCCATCCTTTGAATGCCAAAATATTGTATGCATGAAGGTTGACTACGACACCGTCACTATCCCTTTTACGACAATATTCGCGCCTTCCTCCCCACCACCTATTGCTTCCCTTGTCCTTCTTGTTTGGAATAATTTGACCTATCAAAAGTATGGCTTGTCTCTCTCTCCTGTATGTACAGTATGTATGTGTGTATGTCAGGTGTTGCGGCTAGACGCGGCTGATGATCAACATTACTTAGGCACTACCACCGATCAATGGTCATGACAGTACAGTGGCTTTCACATATCACCCCAATCAGGCGAGAATATGTTGAAAAGACAGTAAATGTGTGATGCTGAATGCAACGTGAGTGGCGGGGTAATTTACGGTATTGAAGTGGACCACCTTAATGACCCGGACACTTGCTTAGGATGCTAACCCCTATTTATTCTAGCTATATGTAGACGATTTTGTGTAGTTTAAAAAGGATCTGTGGTAGTAAAATGGGTTAAGGGAGATAGTTCGATGCTTGTTAACTCCCTACAACCGGGTGGGGGGTTTGTGTATTACCGTAGCTCAAGGTGGCTCTGTTTACCGAAAATGACCTTCGTTCCATGCTCTTTTTATGCATAAGCAAGAATCAAAGCGTAATACAATTATATATATACGTGGAAGTGCAAATATAGAGCTTTCCAAGGAGACCTGAATCATCTCTGTATGTTATCTAGTTATCCTGCGAAGATCGTGCAACCGAAGGCGAAAATACTCTAAAATTAGGTATTTTTACCTTTTTTATTCTTGTTGAGAGCTCTAGGGAGGCGGGGATGAGAGACTAGTCCCCAGTGCCGGCCATGGAGCTGTGAGCGGTCCAAGGCCACCTATCGTCCCCCCAACGCTCGGTCTCTCTCTCATTGCTCATAATGGCTTCAAAATGGCACCCGTCATATGACGGGCGCCGCAGGGGTGGCCAATATTCTCTCTCCCGCCATATGACAGTCGCCGCAAGTTGAGGGTTAATTGCCTCCAGCCCTTTTTAAACTGAATGAAATCTTATAATAGTAGCAACAACAATGATAAAATAACGGCACCGGTACTAAAAGGGCTAACATACACATGAACTGTAAGCAGTGTATTGCATCTGTAATTATACTTGCAACAGAGGTGTATGTTACACATTTATTATGCAGTCATTACTTAAGGGGAGATGGGCGTATTTATTTTCACACACACACACACATATATATATATATATATATATATATATATATATATATATATATATCTTTTCATCATTATATTAGTTTTCTTCTTAGACCTCCATTAAGCTTAAATAAAACAACGACCCTCCTTCAAGATATATGTGTACATTTTTCGATAGAAAAATTTCCCGCCCAAAGGCCGGTTCTTTTTAAATTACAGGCTCGCTTTCGCTCGCCAGGAAAAAGTCGACCCCTATATTACACGAAAAGTCTTAATATTTACAAAGAAATGGAGCGAAAGGTCTTAAAATCGCCATACTAATGGGCCGAACGTCATAACATCTGAAAACTAATGGGACTAAACATAAGGAAGAGGGGTGACCAGAATAACGACCCATCTCCCCTTAATGTAATCGATATTTTTCCCGAATTGACTCAGTGGCGGCACCCCTCCATATACACATTACAGAGACAAGCACTATTCCATATAAGAACGCTGCTCTATTATTAATAGCTGCTCGTCAGTGAAGGCATTTTGTGCAATCTATCTAATGTTTAACTGAAATCAATGTTATGAGATGAATATAGGATGTTAAAAATAGAAAAGATTTAAATTATTTTGCAAAATACACAATAAAGGATGACGGTTGTATTTCCAGTTAAAATTATTACATCAAAACAAACACAAATATCTTACCAACACAATGTTCAAGTATAGAATCATCTGGTCTACATATTGTATATTTAAAGGTACTATACTGACATTCGCAAGGACTTTGTTAACATATCTTGTGGGTGTGTGAATAATTAAATTATAATAAATATCGGTTTATTGTTCATTGCAGCCCTGAGGCTGAAAATCTACAGAGTTTTTCTTAAACCTAGGTGCAGTACAATACTTATTCTACCTTAAATACGAGGTCTCATGCGACCTTTGGCGACCGTGAGGTGCCTGGCTTCCCACCAAGTACATACATAGATGCACTTTATATTGGTGAGAAGATGTGTAGGCTAACACAGGCTGATAGCAGCTTTGTTAGGGAGGAACCACGATACAACTCTTTCCGTCGCTATGACCGAAAAAACCTTTAGGATTTTGGTGGATTCTAACCCTTGCGCCCGCAGTCAGCGCGAGACCACCGTACAGCGCCTTAGACCACAGGACCATAGCGACCCATGTGTGTGTGTGTGTGTGTGTGTGTATACATTTCTATACCAATCTACTTATATATGTATCATCACTTTTCTATATGAAAGCATACTGTTCTATAAATCTCTGTTATTTTCTAAAATATTTTCCTGTCTTCTTGTCGTTTGTATAGACATTCTTCCCTCTATTTCATTATAGGCCTATTATTTCTTTCAGCTGTCTTATGTCTTACTGTCCCTTGAAGACTATTCTCCTACACACAAATATCACGCTATAAAAAGACCGCCCGAGTACGTCAAGGAGAAAGGGGTGAGGAAATATTTGAGTCAGTAAATTATTGCTGGTGAATTTATATTGTTAATTATACTTGTAAGAGAGGCGTATTTTACAAATGTGTTATGCAATCCTTCCATAATGTAATCCTCGATTTTATATTTTGTGCAATTGCTTCAAAGGTATCTCGCCATATTCATTCCATAGAGGCAAATAATATTTCATCTGAGAACTCTGCTGCATTATTGGCATCTGCTCGCCATAAAGACAATCGTTTTGCAATAAATTTCACATGAGACGTCCACCTAAAATTGTTAATAAGAAATATATCCAAGATGTTGATACTGGAATAGATTGTAATGCTTGTCACTGAAGGTTATAGACGTGGCGGATAGTATATAATAAAGGATGATGATCGGAAATCGTAGTTCCAATATATATTATTTATCAAAACACAGCCAAATAAATATATCTTACCAACAAAATGCAGAAGTATAATATCCGTTAATCTCTGGGCCACGTACATTTTCAACGATTCCACAGACAGTTACACGGACTTAGTGTGCATGTACCGTGTGTGTGTGTGTGTGTGTGTGTGTATTCACTTGCTTGTTCGTCAAGGGAAATCCACGCAATGCGAGCTAAGCTCATAATTATCGCGCCTCCTTAACTGGGAATGTATTGCGTGAAATGCATGGTAAGTGTTTATGTATCGTTGGAATGGCTGTGGATGGGTGTGTAGTCTGTATTTTAGCCAATTGGCGACTTCTGGAAACGAAGGCTTAGGGTTAATCTGTACGATACCATTCTCACTACGGTACCAGTTTCATCCGAAGGCTTAGGTTGACCAGTAGCTTAGGTTGACCAGTACGATACCCATCTCACCTTGTAACCGATCACCAACCCCAGATGGGACGTCACAACTTCGTCCACTTATACCAGGTTCCTATTTATACTGCTAGGTGAACAGAGGCTACACCGTTAGGAGACTTGCCCAAATGTCTCTTCCCCGCCCAGGTCTCGAACCCGGGACCTTCTGGTTGTGAGCCAGACGCGCTATGAGGTACGCCACGGGGATGTGTGTGTGTGTGTGTGTTAATAAACCAAGCCACGTATGGATGTGCAATATCAACTCAAATTCTCAACCCAATTTTCTGAAACCTGTGAAGAGCATGAATGAGGGTGCAAAGGCGGCAGTGCGTGTGGGGAATGAACAGAGCGAGTTCTTTGATCTGAATGTAGGGTTAAAAGGCAAGGAAGGATGTGTGATGTCCCCATGATTGTTCAATATTTATGTGGATGGAGTCATAAAAGAAATTCAAGGAAGAGCACTGAGCAGTGGATGAGTGGATGTTGGTGTACCCTGAAAAGGGAAGTAATTGAGTGAAAGTTGCCTGTACTTTTGTTTGCTGACGATACAGTTTTGATGAATGATAATGAGTGGGAGCTGTAGTAGTAGTAGTTTCCTAGGTTGCCTGGCCGAACATCCCCTGGGAGTTACAGGGTCTGGTAAATATATTTGGAACCGTGTTTGAGAAAAGGAACCTGAGGATAAATGCGGTGAAAAGTAAGGTTATGGAATTTTAAAGGGGTGCAGAACAGCAGTCACAGAGCGTGAGGTGAGGTTGAACGTTTAGGTTTTGGAGAATGTTAGCTCATTTAAGTATTTGGGCAGCGTGATGAGTAAAGATGGGGGTATAATCAAATGAATTAGTTTCACTCCCAACAACAAACACCTCCCAATGAAATTCATGAAAGTATGTGATCCTCCCGGGATTTGAACCTGGTGGAGGATGAAGTGTGGGAGAGGGTGCGACAGGGAAAGAGGGTTGTAGGAATGCTGACAAGGAATAGGGTAACATGTAAGTAAATAAGTCATTGCATAATAGTGTTGTAATCCCGACATTGACATGCGGGAGTGAAGCTTGGATGTTGTAACTGGAGAGGCACAAATCACGAGTGAGAGGGGTGGAAATGAGTCACTTAACCCGGCAAGTGCGATAAGCCTCACAGAAGTATGTGTATAGCGAATGCGATAGACCTCACAGAAGCAAGACCATGAAAAAAACCTTCCAAAACACCCCAGGGGCTCTCAAAATAACGGAATATATCATTAGGTGAGATAATTCCCCTCTAATACTTCTTAACACTCATCCTCATGTGTCTCAACTGTCCCCTTCCCCTCCTTCCCGACCTCCCACCCCTTCCTCAATTATTGGATATTTGTGCACATTTCTCCCACGCGGATTCGTAAACTCAAGTGAGTCACTTAGAGACCTTATGCAACAATGAGACCTCTCCCGCGGTGGTCAGTGTGCTGCGAGACGTTGCAGAGAGAGGATATGGGTTTCTCTCCCTCCTGCCTCAGCATAAGACCGGGCAGCGAAATTATATGTTTTTCACCCACCAATTGCTATTCCCACTACTTTTATCTCTCTTCAAGGTTCATATGTTCATCAATAAGCAAAATAAACGCACATGGAGAAGAAATAATGCTTTATATGGTAGACAACACATTCTTTCAGAATCAAAGGTAATTAATTTGCATATAACTATGTTCACACAGGCTAGTCTCGCGCTCCTCGGGTAAAGAAGTGCATGTGGAGTTAAATGGAGGGATAAACAGACGAATGAGGAAGTAAGAGAGCAGTGTTGTGTGGATGTATATGTGCTGGAAAATATGAAAAGGAACACCTTGAGATGGTTCGGCCATGTGAAACATATGGGAAGTGAGAGAATGACTAAGAGAATGTACGAGAGTGAGGTGGAAGGACAGAGAGGGAGAGGCAGACTGAGAGTGAGGTAGAAAGATGGAGTTGAGAGGTATATGAGTGAAAGCGGTGTTTGTTGGGAGGAGCGGCGTCGGCTGACAAGATTCAAAGGTACTTGGGGCAATTAATTTGTGGCCACCCCTTCAGGGACCATGGTGCCTGGCAATACATAAATAGATAGATGTTCTATCAAACTATTTCTTTTCTTCTAAAATATTGTTCG
Organism: Paralithodes platypus; assembly: GCA_032716605.1. NCBI lineage: Eukaryota > Metazoa > Arthropoda > Malacostraca > Decapoda > Lithodidae > Paralithodes > Paralithodes platypus. Next base: position 6,133,653 of record CM064518.1, read on the forward strand.
TTCTTCTTGACTTTTTTTTGTGTGGACATTTTCCCCTCTTCTTCTTAATATTCTTTCTTTCAGACGACTTATTTCTTCCTCTCCCTGTAAGATTATTTTTGAATTCATATCTATGTATGATTTTGTATTTGCATTCCCGCTTTTCTGTCCTTCTGTTATTCTACTACATAATGTGTATATACCATAAACTGTTTGACTTATTGTCTCCCTGTATTTCATGATACTCTTCTGTTTAGTGTAATTCTTCCTTCCTTCCTCCTCTATGTCTGTACCTTTTCTCCATACTTTTAGTGTCTCTCTTCCGTCATGTCAGTGGCCACAGCTCCTTCCCAGTCTGCCGGGTATAATGGATTACTCACTTGTTTTGTGTAATACTTCCAAAGGCTTTTACATCACGTTTTATATCTGCCAACGGATTATAGTCGTTTTCCAAGTTATGGTTTTATTGTTTGTATGACTTTATTATTCATGCACTCACAGACATTTCATAAACACATAGGCCTCTTTAATTTGCTTTTGACACTAACTATATTGTGAGTGCAATATTGTACAGATCATATATTTAATGTAATTATTCTTGGTTCTTGTCTTACGTTAATAGTATTATATTATTAATATCATCAGAATTAATATCAAAGTAACATAAAAAGTTAGATATATATATTTAATAATTAGTTAAATGTATTTCTTAACCACGTAACATTGAGGTTTGATTATGAGTAAATTAAGTTACAGGATCGCTTCATAGATTCGATTCAGGTCTCACTCAAATAATATGAAAAGCAAAAATAATATTTTGAAGCTAAAAGAATTTTCTTCAGCTTAGGAAATCACTAGAAGTAACATTAAAACAGCCATGTTAGTCTAAGGCGATATTACTAATAAGAGACAATAGCATCACCGTACTAAGCACCGTTAAGCAATGTAAGCTTAATTAAAAGAAAATGGAAGAACTCGTAAGTATTAATATAAAACAATAGTATTACTTTCATCATAACCCAATTACTTAAAGAGTTGCTTTAGTCCACAAGTCAGTCCACTAAAATAGTTAAGTACATAATAGTAGCGTTAACGTTAATTCCCAATCAAATAGTTAAGTACATAATAGTAGCGTTAACATTAATTCCCAATCAAATAGTTAAGTACATAATAGTAGCGTTAACGTTAATTCCCAATCAAAGAGTTAAGTACATAATAGTAGCGTTAACGTTAATTCCCAATCAAAGAGTTAAGTACATAATAGTAGCGTTAACATTAATTCCCAATCAAATAGTTAAGTACATAATAGTAGCGTTAAACGTTAATTCCCAATCAAATAGTTAAGTACATAATAGTAGCGTTAACGTTAATTCCCAATCACATATCTCACTAACCAACATAACGTAAGTGTTTACACCGAACACACTTATATAATCTGACTGACAGTCACAATCCCATTATAATACTTCACCCCGTGTTCCTCCAGCTGCAAGTTCACCTTCCCCAACTCCAAATGAGACTGATTTGAATGCCCACTACTCGGGTCTTATATACTAAACAATGATGGTGTAGGAACGAATCAGGAGGCGAGTGATGGTGCACGCCCCTATCACAGCTCCTCGAGTTGCGTAGCAGGTGCGTGGTCCAATGGGGTCTCCTGGCGTCGATCATACGTCATAGCGTCGGGTCATCGAAGTAGTTTGCAGGGTCCCCTATGACGCACGCAGGTGTGAAGGCTTGTTTGCTGGTATGCAGACGAGCTGGTTTCCCACTCGCTGGTTCGCTCGCTAGTCTGCTTCGCCGCCTGGGTAGTTTGGCACTCCTTCAACTCTAATTCTAACTCTTAAATTAACATACAGGGCTCCGTATGTCAGAATATATATATATATATATATATATATATATATATATATATATATATATATATATACTGCATAATAGGGGGGTGTATGTGTGTGTCTGGATGTGCGTGTATGTCTGGTAACTAAGTTTTAAAAATATATACTGTGGTTGAAACAAAATATATACAATATAATTTGCATAAGGAATACTTCAAAATACTACCAACCAATATAATATAATAACATTAATTTAATGACCATGATGCAGTGAAATTTCAAAATGCTGTAATCCAAATATCACTATTGAGCTATAATACTGTTATAGCGATCGGTAATTACATCTAAAGACCATATATACCTGTATGCATTATTAAAGATTAACCCTCTGCCCTCGGCTGTCACCGTACGCGCCTATACCCCTGACTATGGCCTTTTCCCAATATCACTCGATCTTTACACCTTCATCTATCTATTTATCTATTGCCTGACGCCGCAATCCCCAAAGGTGTGGCCACGAACGAACCGCCCCCATGCACCTCTGTCCCCAGTCAGTCGACGCACCTCCTCCCAACCAGCACCGCCTTCATTCATATACTTCCTCACTCCATCCTTCCACCGATCCCTCTCTGTCCTTCCACCTCGCTCTCGTACACCCTCTTAGTCAATCTCTCGCTTTCCATAATTTCCATATGGCCGAACCATCTCAAGTTGTTCCTTTTCACACTTTCCAGCACATCTACCTCCACACCACACCTCCTTCTTACTTCCTCATTCGTCTGTCTATCCCTCCATGTAACTCCGCACGCACTTCTTTGTACTCCTTTGTACTTCTCAAGTAACTCATTTCCACCGCTTTCAATCTTGGTCTAAGTCTCTTCCCAAACGTCCATGCTTCGCTTCCGTATGTCAGTGTCGGGATTACCACACTGTCATGCAAGGACTTCTTCACTTCTATACTGACCAACCTATTTCTTGTTACTGCTTTCAACGTTCCTACAACCCTCTTCCCTTGTTGCACCCTGTCCCGCACCTCCTCATTCACAGTCCCATCTTTACTCAACACACTGCCCAGATACTTAAAAGAGCTGACGATCTCCATACCTTCATAGATAAGCAATAAAAGCATGCAGAAGTGTCGAACTCAATGGGAAAACGAAGAACTTACTGTTGTCTTTATCCAGGCGTGGACGTGACATTGCTACGTGGCCTGGCAATTTTGTTATGGTGTTGCGCAGATGACGAGTTTACGCGTAAGATCCAGGCCGTGTTCGGACGCATCGCCGTGGCCCAGGCTAATACACACTAAGTCACTCGTCGCACCAGTGGCAATTTGTCCAAGAGGCGATATGATGTTTTTTATAATTATTATCTATTACTATAATGATATTATTGCTTGGTATGCATTATTGCATGTCAGTTTGTATTTGTGGCATCCATGGGTGTATGGTACACGATTTTAAGTGTCACTTGCACTTAGTAATTAATGTTATTATTGACTATTATCATATTATTACTTGTTATTCATGCTTATGTGTCATGTTACCTTTTTTTTCTTCATAAAGACCTCCGTCTACGTATTGTGAAAAACATGTCATCCTCCAGTAAATTGCGTGGGCGGGCGAGTGAATGAAGTGAGAGCAAGTAAATTATATGATGGATACATGTTTTTCTTAATACGTGTTGCTAGCCCCAAACGCGCGAGCAACTGTGGCCTTCAACCATCCGACACATCCCCTATTATTATTTATGTACAAATAATGTGTATTTTCACTTAGTACTAAGGGTTTCAGAGGCCGTGTTACATCGTTTTTTTGGGAATAACTTCTTAACAAACAGTTGGATCAGTATGATATTTTGACACAGCTTTTTTCACACCGTCCCCTAATTTTCGTCAATATAGTGCATTACCAAAAGTGTGCAATTAAGCCACTTGTCCCTGTGTCATGAGGTTCAAGTCACACATTATTGACTAAGAAACAAACAAGGCAACTGTGCCTTACCTGTGAGAAGCACCAAACGAATATTGTTCATCCATCAAACACGGTAGTCATCACCCACCACCCAACCCTACTATCGCCTTTAAATTCTAGTTATCTGTCAATATAAAGTATACATAATTATACAAAAAGTTTTTTTTTTTTTGTATATTTATATTTTGATATTGACAGATAACTTGAACTGTTATTGTCACAATATTCACTTTCCCTGGCAGTAAACTCATATTTATTGTCTTTATCATTGTTACTATAACTAAGCCCAGGAAATTGATGTGGATCTGCAACTTCTTCAGTAACTCCTTCACTGATATCTCCCAGGAAGTTTTCTTCAGTATCGCTATCCATTTCATCAAAATTGGACAATTCTGTATTAGCTAATTTATCTAGCACTTTCAAAACACTACCAGGACTTAAATTGTCATTCACTTTCACTTTCTTCTTAGTATGCTTAGGTGTACGTGTTGGGTGGGCCGCGGCAAAGCTAGGCACAGAATCGGAGACAGGCGTTTCACTATTTTTTTGTATGTTCATGATGGCGTCTTGGTAACAACTGAAAATGCGGCCGTGCGTAAGCGTGGGGGGGCTGCAGTCACCCTCAAAACAAAACAAAATAGCCCGCAATGTTCAAAATTACGTAATCCATGTGCAGAAGTATAAGAGGCCTACCGAGGTCCGTGGTGGAAGTTGTGTGTGGAGTATAAGAGGCCAACCGAGGTGGAAGGGTTAACTAACGTCAGTCTCTTGTTATGGAAAAGGCCTCTGGTGGTCAGATACATATATATATAATGCAGTGTTAGTACTTCATTGTCTTGATAGTTTTGATGGTATAAATGTGATAGGTTAACATAATATGGTGGGTCAAGGGGGGTTGGTAGCTGCTATAATATGTGTGTGTGTGTGTGTGTGTGGCGGGGGGGAGGAAAAGGGGCTGGCGGTTTATCCTGGAAAATCACATTTAGTCTGTGTCCAATTTTCAGCTTCCCCTGTTCAATTTATATACAACAGAAAAACGTAAACGGGTGCCAAGAGGATTCAATGGTTCACACTGTATATTTACATTGTAAGAGCGAGAGAGAGATAGAGAGAGTGTGTGTGTGTGATAGAGAGATTAGTTTCACATATAAGTTGGTTTAATCGATAGTTTTATTTATTGTTTTATTGTTTTATTAAGTCACATGAGTACTTTAAGTTAGCATAAACCAAAATATTTAGTGAAGTTATGGATATTACGCTAGGCTGCACATTACCGTGGCGCTCATCTCCGAATGTTTGTCGTTATATAAGCTGTGTTAGTTGATTTACCTAGTTTGGTACACAGGGGCACACTTCCAGGTCAAAACAAAGCTTAAATTATAATTATTTCTTTTATGGATACAGACCTAAACCCATATGAAATAATTTTCATAATTATGAAGAAAACAACATCCTCAGTGCCGCCGAGTCTCATATACAGTATATATATATATATATATATATATTCTAACATACGGAGCCCTGTATGTTAATTTTAGAGATAGAATAGAGTTGAAGGAGTGTCAAACTACCCAAGCGGCGAAGCAGACTAGCGAGCGAACTAGCGAGTGGGAAACCAGCTCGCCCGCATACCAGCAAACAAGCCTTCACACCTGCGTGCGTCATAGGGGACCCTGCAAACTACTTCGATGACCCGACTGACTACCCAAGCGGCGAAGCAGACTAGCGAGCGAACTAGCGAGTGGGAAACCAGCTCGCCCGCATACCAGCAAACAAGCCTTCACACCTGCGTGCGTCATAGGGGACCCTGCAAACTACTTCGATGACCCGACGCTATGAAGTATGATCGACGCCAGGAGCCCCGATTGGACCAGGCACCTGCTATGCAACTCTAGGAGCTATGATAGGGGCGCGCACCATCACTCGCCTCCTGATTCGTTCCTACACCATCATTGTTTAGTATATAAGACCCGAGTAGTGGGCATTCAAATCAGTCTCATTTGGAATTGGGGAAGGTGAACTTGCAGCTGGAGGAAGACGGGGTGAAGTATTATAATGGGATTGTGACATGTCAGTCAGATTATATATGTGTGTGTTAAGTGTGTTCGGTGTAAACACTTACGTTATGTTGGTTAGTGAGATATGTGATTGGGAATTAACGTTAGCGCTATTATTATGTACTTAACTATTTTAGTTGACTAACTTGTGGACTAAAGCAACTCTTTAAGTAATTAGGTTATGATGAAAGTAATACTATTGTTTTATATTAATACTTACGAGTTCTTTCATTTTCTTTTAATTAAGCTTACATTGCTTAACGGTGCTTAGTACGGTGATGCTATTGTCTCATATTAGTAATATCGCCTTAGACTAACATGGCTGTGTTAATATTACTTGTAGTGATTTCCTAAGCTGAAGAAAATTCTTTTAGCTTCAAAATATTATTTTTGCTTTTCATATTATTTGAGTGAGACCTGAATCGAATCTATGAAACGATCCTGTAACTTAATTTACTCATAATCAAACCTCAATGTTACGTGGTTAAGAAATACATTTAACTAATTATTAAATATATATCTAACTTTTTATGTGACTGATATAAATCCTGATGATAATAATAATATAATATGTTAACGTAAGACAAGAACCAAGAATAATTACATTAAATATAAATAAAAGGACATATAAGAAAACTATATTCATTTCAAAAAGGGTAAGCGACAGAAATATTCTTACTTTAATGTTTATCTTTCAAGACTTTTTATAGAATTAATATTCCTTCTTTAGATATACTTCTTCGGTTCATAACCATAGCCTACTAAGCTTCGGTTAAATAATAATTCTTTATAAATACTACATGACTTTAATTAGTTTCAGTATTTTTCATAATTAAAAGAGTATCAGTCAATAAAGGATACTAAGTCCTAAGATCCAAAAGGAAAGGAAGCAACAACAGGAAATAATTTTATTAGATTTTACTTTTGTTTTGCCTTCAGCTGACTGATACCTTAATATATATCTCTGTGCTATCTAAATTCATCAAGTTAACCACTTGAGGATCAAGATACGTAACAGAAGAGTGGCGACCTCGCCAGGATTCGTTTCATACAGTTTCACTCAGTTTCATTAACGTTTCACTACTTAAAATCAAATATTAATCATGCCTCAACTAATTAATGACGAAGATGCTCGAGTTTTCATAGAATCAGAACCCACAGCCCCTGATATTGACTGTCTGTCAAAATCCGAACTGAAAGTGCTTGCCTCACATCTCCAATTAACTGTCTCAAACATGTCTAAAGTAGAGGTGGCTCAGACCATAAAAACCCACCTGTTCCCTGTAGAAGGCGGGGAGGGAGACGGAGCAGTTGGTGGGATCCCTAGTAAACCTAGCCAACTTGATGAACAATTGCCACCTGGATTTTCCTTTGATCAATTATTCGAACTAGAACAAAGCAGAGCAAAGACCGAACAAGCCAGACTAAGTATAGAACTAGCCAGAATAAATGCCAGTGCAACGACCGAACAATGTGAATATCAATATCGTACAGCTCAACTAAATGTCAATACAAATGCTCCCTTAATTGCTCCCCCTCTGGGATTGACTATGACTAGTGTCATTCCACCTTTCACTGAGGATAATGTGCAGGATTTCTTTGTTTTGTTTGAGGAAGTTGCTGGAGGTATGAAGTGGACAAGAGATCAATGGCCTTTTATGTTACAAACCGTTTTGACAGGACAGGCTCGAGCCACGTATTTGTCAGAAGTAGCAGAAGTTAGGCAGGATTATGACAATCTCAAAGAAGCTATCCTAAAAACCTATCAATTGCAGCCTGAGGCTTACAGGCAATCTTTCCGTAAAAACCAGAAGAAAGTAGAAGAAACCCATAAGGTATTTGCCAGGACCATGACTAAAACTTTCAATCATTGGGTAAAGAGTAAGAAAGTCACAAGCTACAACGATCTGAAGGAGTTGGTCCTGTTAGAAAATTTCCTATGGAAAATTGATTCTTCTGTATCCTATCATTTAAAGGGGAAAAAGGTAGATTGTCTTGCCGACGCTGCTGACATGGCTGACACATACGTGCTCAACAACAAATTTCGTGGAAAGAAGCCCTACGATAATTCTAGTTCTAATTTTAAGTATCCCAATCACAAATCTGACAGACCCAGTCACAAGCCTATAACGTCTTCCCCAGCTAGCCAAAATAGAATTGTTCCCCCAACTAAAAATGCGACTCAGGGCAACGGTAACAGAGGTGGGCCCCAAAGTAATAGTAATGCTTAAAGAGGGAACGTTCCCATATCCCCTAAAGTATGTACTTTTTGTGGCAAGAGAGGCCACCTAGTTTATCAGTGCTGGGCCAAGGAGAGAACAGAGAGATCGGGGCAGACAGTTGCCGCCGTATCTCAAACTCCATATGTGCCTGTAATGCAGGACTCCCGACAGAAGCAGTACCTAGTACCAAAAGTTCCTTTAATACAGGACTCCCGACAGAAGGAGTACCTAGCAGCTAACGTAAATCATCTAGACAGGGGTGTAGTAGCATGTGTGGTGCAACCCACTAGGGTTAAGCCAATAATAATTTCACCATCAGTGCAGGACAGTTACCGTCCCTTTATTTCATCTGGCAACGTGAGATTAAATGGTTGTATGCATGAGGTAAAAATTCTGAGAGACACAGGTTCTACTAGCACCCTCATGGTGAATCCTTACACTGAGTGCCCACCTGGCGAACCAGTTGTAATGAGAGGTGCTGGAGGCCAATTTTATGCACACTTGGTGAAAGGCGAAATTGAATGTGAGTTACTACAGGGTGAGGCCACCATAGCTTTGTGTAGGTCCCAAGATATCCCTGTGCCTAGGGTAACACTCCTTTTGGGGAATGATGTAGCAGGTGAGAAGGTCCGACCAGACCCCATTTTGTCACTTTCCCCTGTTAACGAGCCACTAACCGGTGAGCTCGAAAAGGAGATGCCAACAGTTTTCCCTGTGTGTGCTGTCACACGTTCAATGTCTCAAGTAGCAGTTCCCTCAGACAGAAATGTACCGAATGTAAGAGTTGATGAAAGGGATGATGAGAGTGTGAATGACGCTCCAACTGTGCCTGATGATGTGACTGAGGTGGATTTATCTGACACCTTTATGGCTCATCTTGACCCTAACGATGACTATGAAACCCCTCCAAATTGTCCTAGTGGCCTGGTAGAGCTACAGAGAGATGATAGTGAATGCAAGGAGTTAGCTGCCAGGTCCATGAGTGAAGAGGAATGTTTCTACCTCAAAGGAGGAGTATTGTGGCGTAGATGGAGACCGCCACACAGACCAATCGATGACGGGGCTTGGGACGTCCATCAAGTAGTAGTCCCCAAACCTTGTCGTAGAGATATCTTGGAAATGGCACATTGTATACCATTGGCAGGACACCTAGGTGTGAGAAAAACTCTAGACAGAATCAGAGCCCACTTTTACTGGCCAGGAATGCGTGCAGATGTAGTGGAGTTTTGTAGAGTGTGTCACACTTGCCAGATGACAGGAAATCCCAATCAGAAGGTGCCTGTACATCCTCTGGTGCCCTTGCCCGTTTTTGAGAATCCTTTTACTCGGGTGGTAGTGGACATTGTAGGCCCATTGCCTAAGACTTCCCAAGGTAACATTTATTTATTAACTATCATGGACATGGCAACTCGCTACCCAGAGGCTATACCCTTAAGGACTACCTCTGCTCCAACTGTCATCAAGGAACTGCTCAAATTCTTCACCAAAATGGGTTTCCCCCATGAGGTGCAAAGTGATCAAGGAACTAATTTTACCTCTAACATTTTTCAGCAGTCCCTGAAGGAGTTGGGTATCGAGCATGTTAAGTCTAGCACCTACCACCCAGAGAGTCAAGGGGTTCTTGAACGATATCATCAGACATTAAAGGGAATGTTACGTAAGTATTGTACAGAGACCGGAGTTGAGTGGGATAAGGGGGTACCTTTTCTTTTATTTGCTACTTGTGAGGTTCCAACTGAATCCCTGGATTTTTCCCCTAATGAGCTAGTTTTCGGTCACCAGGTAAGAGGTCCTTTGCAAGTTTTGCAGGATAGCCTAGTTGGCCAGGAGGGGAACCAAAACCTCCTCAAGTATGTTTCAGATTTCAAAACCCGGCTGAGATCCTCATGTGAGTTTGCCGCTCAAAACTTGACAGTGGCTAAAAGCTCCATGAAGAAATGGTATGACAGAAAAGCCTGTGAGAGGGAGTTTCAGCCCGGTGATGAGGTTTTGGTCCTGCTCCCCCTTTTTGGCCAACCTTTATCTGCCAAGTTCAGGGGCCCATATAAGATCATTCGGAGGGTGAGCATTACCGATTATATAAATATGTTGAAACCCTACCATAGGTCCCCTGATTCCTCTCTTCCAGATTCTCCCACTGTGGCAGTGAATGTTAGGACCTGTGGACAGCCTGGTGCGGACAAAATCTTCAGTTCTCTTACTGACCCGCAACAGACTGTTCCAGAGCCTGAAGGTATCCATGCAGACTTTGACTTGTCATGTAGCCTATCCAACTTTCAGTATAATTCAGTAGCTTGGGGGGAATTACCATCTAAACTATGTCATCTTCCCTCTGATCAAGCGAACCAACTAATCTCTGTTTTATCTCAGTCTCCCAGTGTGTTCCGTGATACTCCAGGGCTCACTTCTTTGAGCTTGCACGACATCGACGTAGGGGATGCAACTCCCATTAAACTATCCCCCTACCGTGTCTCACCACAACGCAGGAGTATACTGCAGGTCGAGCTTGACTACATGTTGTCAAACAAGCTGATCAAAAGGGCCTTAAGCCAGTGGAGTAGTCCGGTCATACTTGTGCCAAAGCCAGACGGGAGCCATAGGGTATGTATGGACTATAGGCAAGTTAATGCTGTCACAAAGAACGATACCTACCCACTGCCACGGATCAAAGATTGCATTTACCAGGTTGGCCTCATACAGCAGTAAGTATAACATAGAGGATTTTGGCAATTAGCTCTCCCTTGTAGCGAGGTAAATATCATGCTTTAGTAGTGCGCTGTCAAGCCTTCAGCTGTGAGATGCCTTGCAGTTCGAATAACGCTCCAGCTACATTCCGCCTATGTTCTGATGTGGTACCTGGGGACGTTGCCTACTTTGGGTGATATCCTTATTATATCCTCATTATAATCTTGCTGTTGCCAATCTGGTGGTGAATCTATTTATGTATTATGTTTAATATTATGTACTATACTCCTTAAACTCTTTTCTAGGGGGGAGGTCTGACATACGGAGCCCTGTATGTTAATTTTAGAGATAGAATAGAGTTGAAGGAGTGTCAAACTACCCAAGCGGCGAAGCAGACTAGCGAGCGAACTAGCGAGTGGGAAACCAGCTCGCCAACATACCAGCAAACAAGCCTTCACACCTGCGTGCGTCATAGGGGACCCTGCAAACTACTTCGATGACCCAACGCTATGACGTATGATCGATGCCAGGAGCCCCGATTGGACCAGGCACCTGCTATGCAACTCGAGGAGCTATGATAGGGGCGCGCACCATCACTCGCCTCCTGATTCGTTCCTACACCATCATTGTTTAGTATATAAGACCCGAGTAGTGGGCATTCAAATCAGTCTCATTTGGAGTTGGGGAAGGTGAACTTGCAGCTGGAGGAAGACGGGGTGAAGTATTATAATGGGATTGTGACTGTCAGTCAGATTATATATGTGTGTGTTAAGTGTGTTCGGTGTAAACACTTACGTTATATAGGTTAGTGAGATATGTGATTGGGAATTAACGTTAGCGCTATTATTATGTACTTAACTATTTTAGTTGACTAACTTGTGGACTAAAGCAACTCTTTAAGTAATTGGGTTATGATGAAAGTAATACTATTGTTTTATATTAATACTTACGAGTTCTTTAATTTTCTTTTAATTAAGCTTACATTGCTTAACGGTGCTTAGTACGGTGATGCTATTGTCTCATATTAGTAATATCGCCTTAGACTAACATGGCTGTGTTAATATTACTTGTAGTGATTTCCTAAGCTGAAGAAAATTATTTTAGCTTCAAAATATTATTTTTGCTTTTCATATTATTTGAGTGAGACCTGAATCGAATCTATGAAACGATCCTGGAACTTAATTTACTCATAATCAAACCTCAATGTTACGTGGTTAAGAAATACATTTAACTAATTATTAAATATATATCTAACTTTTTATGTGACTTTGATATAAATCCTGATGATAATAATAATATAATATGTTAACGTAAGACAAGAACCAAGAATAATTACATTAAATATAAATAAAAGGACATATAAGAAAACTATCTATTCATTTCAAAAAGGGTAAGAGACAGACATATTCTTACTTTAATGTTTATCTTTCAAGACTTTTTATAGAATTAATAGTCCTTCTTTAGATATACTTCTTCGGTTCATAACCATAGCCTACTAAGCTTCGGTTAAATAATAATTCTTTATAAATACTACATGACTTTAATTAGTTTCAGTATTTTTCATAATTAAAGAGTATCAGTCAATAAAGAATACTAAGTCCTAAGATCCAAAAGGAAAGGAAGCAACAACAGGAAATAATGTTATTAGATTTTACTTTTGTTTTGCCTTCACCTGACTGATACCTTAATATATATCTGTGCTATTTAGATTCATCAAGTTAACCACTTGAGGATCAAGATACGTAACAATATATATATATATATACTGTAAATTAAATTTAGCAGTGTCTTGATTATATTAGTTCTGTTTATCAACCAGATTTCAATGAAGCAACTTGGTTGAGCCCGAGAACTTTATTATGTCCCTTTCCCACTGGTGAGACAAGTCACGATATTCGTCGCCGATGCCTTCGTTTTGTCAAATTCGCAATAATACGTGGGACCTTCACGATTTCAACCGTTGCAAACAGATGCCAAATTATACTGGGCGAAGATGTCGCCGATGTCGGCGACGCAATCGGCGACATCGGCGATGATATCGGGGAAGTGAGCGATGTTTCGCCGATGGACCTCTGCCAGGCATTTTTTTAAGGCACAAATTCTTGCGATTCATCGTCGATCATCGGCGTTGGCATAGCACATACGTCGGCGAGATAGGCGAGGTGTGAGCAGCTGAGCGAATGTAACGTGAATGTGCTAATTGCAGAGTGGAATTAGCATATCACGCCAAGCTAATGGGCCGAACGTCATAAAATATGAAAACTAATGGGGTTAACCATGAGGAAGAAAGGGGACCAGAAAAACGATCCATCTCCCCTTAATTCGGTGATTGGCAATGCTTCGCCAGAGACTTTTAAAAGACAATGAACGGAGGAAGGAAAAACACAGATAAAACAAAAAGGTCCATGTGCCTAAAGGCATCCTCCATTCATAAAATGTTTGTAACAACTGGATTTAAACATTTGTTGATTGTAAGTTTGTGGAAAGCAATTCGAGGGAAGTGAATTCCAAAGAGTAGTAGCTCTGGGGATAAATGAATTCTGATAAGCAGAAGTTCTGTGGAGGAGAAAGTGTAAATTCATGGGCGCTCTCAGCTGCCCTAGTTCTACGGGGAAAGATGTGGAGAGGCGGCACAATTGAAGCAAGTTCCTCGGAACAATTGCTGTGAAAATATCTGTAGAATAATGCAAGGGATGCAACGTTTCTTCGTATGGCTAATGTAGGAAGGTCCTGTGTGATTGCAGGGTTATTGATTAATCTAATAGCTTTATTTTGAATTTTGTCCAACTGCCTCAATGCAACCACTCCACTTCCACCCCACAGAGGTGAACAGTAATCCATCTGAGAGCGCACATGACTTTTATATATTACGGCCAACTGCTCGTCAGTGAAGAATTCTCGAACTCTGTACAGGAGTCCCAGTTTTTTAGAGGCATTCTTAGCAATACTTCTAACATAATGTGTCCAGCTCAAGTTAGTAGTTAATGTTACACCGAGAATGTCAATACTAGGGGAAGTGGGAATATTTACATCATTAACAAATATATGGGAGTCAGTGAGATTCTGTCGGTTAGAAAATTGAATGTACTTGGTTTTCTGTGCATTAAAGGAAACTAGATTCTCTTGTCCCCATTCATTAATTCTAGAAAGGTCCTGGTTCAGAGAAATTGCAGTGTTTATTTTTGAATTTATAAGATCGGGTTGGGTGAAAGAATTGGTAAATGTGAAGGAACTGTGGAGTGTTGAGTCATCTGCGTAGGAATGTATTGGATTATGAGTGGTAGATATGAGATCATTGATATGAATGAGGAACAGAGTTGGGGCCAAAACTGATCCCTGGGGAACACCAGCATTTATTGAGTGAAATTGAGAATAAAGGCCATCTACCATTACACGTATTTTTCTGTTATGAAGATAAGAAGAAATTAGTGGAACTAATGATGCAAGGCCGTAGTGTGACATCTTCGACAATAAGGATTGATGCCAGACTCTATCAAATGCCTTTGATATATCCAGTGCTATTGTATGTGTTTCACCATGTTGGTCTGTAGCTTGGTTGATTTGATGCGTAAGAAGGCAAAGAATGTCTGCAGTTGATCGACATCGTCTAAAACCATATTGCCTATCACTGATTAATTTATTATTCTCCAGATGCTTAATTATGTGATTATTTATTATAATTTCAAAAACTTTGCCAAGAGTGGAAGTTATAGCTATTGGTCTGTAGTTTGATGGATCTGAAGAGGCACCTTTTTTAGGAACTGGATGGATGTTTGCTTCTTTCCAGGGTACTGGGAAGCATGAGGTATGAGTACACAGACGGAAATTTTTTGCCAATACAGGAGCGAGCACCAAGGAGCAATTCTTAAGTACTATTGGAGGAATTTCATCTGGACCAGGAGCCTTATCTACTGAGAGATTCTGCAAAATAGTTTTGACATGTCTGGTGTGGATCTTAAGTGAGGGAATTTCAGGTGAATTAAAATTAAGTACAGGGACATCTTGATTTATTTCATCTAAGGTTGAGTTGGTGGAGAAAATATCTGCAAGAAGGTTAGCTTTACCTCGTGGGTCACTTACAAGATTGCCAGTCGGAGATTTTAATGGTGGAATGGATGAAGCAGTAGTGAAGTTGGATTTGAATGAGTTAAGAGTAGACCAAAATATTTTGTTATCATTTGGATTATTTAGAAGTTTATTTGCCTGCTTATGGAGAAAGTTTGATTTAGTTAGGTTTAATACAGTTTTGGCATGATTTCTGATGTTTCTAAAGTAATTAAAGGCTTCATGTGTTTTTGATCTTGTGTATGCATTGTAGGCTATTGCTTTTTGTTCAGTTACTCTAGCACAATTATGGTCAAACCATTTAGGTGAATTAGATCTTTTACTGTACTTTTGATGAGGAATAAAAGTTTCCATTCCAATTTTTACAAAATCTTGTATGTGGCTCAAGGTGGAGTGTGCATCATTAGAAAAGAAAGAGGTCCAGGGAATATCAATAAAGAAACCTTGAAGACCCTCCCAGTCTGCCCTATCGTAATGCCATTTAGTCACCAAAACAGGTTCAGAGTGGGAAGGTGTGGTAGGTGATAGACAGGTGGCCTGTATCAGACAGTGATCAGAAGATCCAAGTGGGGACCTCACTGTAACATCATAATTTTCTGAATTGGTTGTTAAAAATAAGTCCAGTAGGTGGGAATTATGATTAGGATTATCTGGTACACGGGTGGGTTGGTTGACTAGTTGAATGAGATTAAATGAGTCTGCAAATAGCTCACATTCAAGACCAGCATCATCAGTCCTGGCTGAATGAGTGAGCCATTCAACATTATGGACATTAAAATCACCCAACACAGTGATTTCAGAAGAAGCATTTAAGTTGAGGACACTGAGTTGTGAGGACAGAGAATCAAAAAGACTTTGCTCTGGAGGAGTATTTGGGGAACGGTAGATGCAACATATTTATTTAAATTTACCAGCAGAAATTAATTTGTATATAGAATAATCAAAATAGGGACAATTGAAACTAGTAACCTCCTCCAGGGCAATTTCAGATTTTGCGAAGCAACATACACCACCTTTAGGTCTGAAATTTTGGAGCAGTTGATAACCTGGACAATTAAATCTAGATGTGTCAGATGTGGATGTTACTTGAGTCTCTGTCAAAAAAAGGAGAGTAGGGGATTCTGCTTGAAGAAATTGGTGTACAGAATTGATGTTAGAGTGAAGTCCCCTTATATTACTAAAGAAATAGCTGTACTGACAAGCAGCTTTGGGACGTTGCAATGCTCTTGACACAGTCGCATGATGACGACCGGGAGGGCCCTGTGTCAATAACCCAATCCTGCTGGGGGTGGATATCCGAGGGACCACCAGGTTTGCTCTTAACAATTGTACTGCCATATTTATAAGGTAAGTGTATGGTGTTACATGTATGATATGTAGTGGGAAGAGTAGTATTTTATGGATAGAGGATAGCGATGTAGGGCAATGTCGTGAAGTTGGATGTGTATGTTATATAAAGAGGGTTTTCCTGATACCCCTGATGTGTGAGGCAGAAAGATATGTGTCCAGCTACCAAGGCCTGGGAGAGAAAATGGAATTCAGGCTATTCCCTGAGTCTCCCGAAACCTTGGCGGTAGTACTTCCCTGGGCGGGGCTGCCTACCCCTACTACCTACAGTATCTATCAAATAATGTACAAATTTAGCTTGCTCTCAAAACAAAAAATATATATGTTGGCTCGCTACCGCTCACCAGGAAAATATTGAAACCTGGATGGGGGTAAAAGTCTTAAAACAGTAGGCTGAAAGGGGCCGAACGGATACAAGGCAAAGAGAGAGGGAGAGAAATAGAAATAAAAATAAACACGAGGAGAGAGAGAGAGAAAGAGTAAACTAAAAAAAGCGAAGTGGGCTAACGCAAACATTGAGCCCACCTGCTGTTTGTTGTTTTCTCTTTCTCTCCCTCTCCTCGTTTTTTTATTTTTTTTCAATTTCTCTCCCTCTCTCTTTGCCTTGTATCCGTTCGGCCCCGTTCAGCCTACTGTTTTAAGACGTTTATCCCCATCCAGGTGTCGATTTCTTCCTGGGGAGCGATAGGGAGCCAGCATTGTATGGAGAAATCCGGCTTCGCCGGAGAAATTTTTCTATCTAAAAATATACAAATTTAGCTTACTCTCAAAACAAAAATATATATATATATATGTCCGCTGAACATGATGGGGGTGTTTAGATTATTCTATCATCATTATTGGATTTTATAGAAATAAATCTATAACGATAGTTTTTCGCTCTTGTAGAATCCATTCCGCAGCAAAATATTAACTGTCTGTCTTCACCAATAATAACTGTTTTTTGTTTTTTGTTTTTTTTTCATGAACGGCAAGAGGAAAGGTTATTCTATAAGATTTCATCAACAACAACAACAAAAATAACAATATGTGGAATTTCACCGTAGGTGAAAGATATCTCAGCCTAATAATTTTGTTTTACCCACCTGCCGAAGGTGCTCTTTGGCATCCTCGATGTTCCCGGAACATCTGAGAGCATCGGCGAAGGTGCTCTTTAGCATCGTCGATGTTCCCGGAACATGTGAGAGCATCGGCGACGGTGAGTATGGGTGAGTATCCATGCATCGTTGCAAAAAAAAATTTGTGCGAAACCATCCGCGATGTCTCGCCGATGCGCAGATGATCGCAGAAACCCTTCGGCGTTGCTCGACGATGCTTGCGAGGGTAACCGATCATCGAGTCCTCGTCCAAAATTTTGAACTGTGCGAACATTGTGCGACCGCGAGGGCCCTTGCCAGGCCTGAGAGGCCTTGAGAGTCAAACGATTTTTTTATGAGAGGTGTTGAGACATGTCGAATGTGCCAATTTATTGGTTTCGGCGAGGAAAATCGTGACTTGTCTCACCAGTGGGAAAGGGGCATTAGTCTTCTACTGTACTTCTCACTTCTCAGCTTGTTCTTCCTCTGTCCAATTACTCTTCTTTCCTATTTTACTCCAGCCATCTAGTTTGGTTAGTTCAATGAAGAAGTTCAGCATAAATTGCATTAATAAATTTAATGAAATGTAAAAGACTACCGTAGTTTGGAATTATCTCGGGAATGTCGAAAAGGCTACGTTAACATTTACTATTGCAAGGTTTCAAAGTTTACTAAAAGGTCACAGAAGCGGAGAGTTTGCATAATTTTGGGCTGATTAAAGTCTCAGTTGTCGGTGCTGGTCCAGGGATGTTTGTCTACTTTTGTCATCTGCGATTAACATGACAGGTGAATACATTGTTTACGTTTATGTTTATTTTTGTTTTCTTTACCTTTTCTAGTCATGGGGAATAATTTGGACGAAAATATATTCTAACTTTCTGTATACTGTAATACACATTTGTTAGGGAGCGATTCTACGACGCTAACCAACTCTAGCTAAAACAGTGAAGCATTGTTGTGTATAAACATAAAGCCTCGAGATCCATATATATGTCATTGAACAGTCTTTAGGTTCACGTAATTGACACCAACTTTCTTTGTCATTGCTGACCCTTTTTAGTATCTCTGATTTCTCCCAGAGCTTTCATATTTTCTCCAAGTGTTCTTGATATGGTCTCTGATCCTCTGTATTATACTGTCACCCTCCATACCTCCTTATATATCTCCTATGCTTGGATATTCATTAAAACCTTACCATCTATCGAACAGTTAGTTAATAAGTAAGGTATGTTACTGCTTTACCTATTTGCTCTCACTCTCCTACAACTATATAAAAAAGCCCCAACAAATAACCACTATCTTAATACCTGTCTGATGTTGGGTAAGGTGTGTAAGTGTAGAAACCTAAGTGTGTATCTCCTTCGTAATTAAAACATCAAGTCTAATTTTTGCTGAATATTAATTTTTGGTCACTAAATACTTGGTGGTAAGACAACACTTATTTGGTCGACTGTACATATGCTAATTAATTTGTTAACCCCCTCTGTAACGGCAACGTCTTTTTAACTTTAATCTGGTGTTACGACCGGCACTACGAAATAAACAAGGGCACTTAATGATGGACTAGATGATAGGCTATATCTGCAACAACGGTACGCTAATTCCAAAACCCTCGAACTATTACGCCGGTGAACAAAAACACTTAAAACCCTCCACAGTTAATCTCCTGGATAACGGGGTATCAATTAACTGGGTTTTAGTGCACTTCTACAAAGGCTTGCCTATGACGGCAAAGCCTACTCACAAAAGGAGTACTTTACGTTAATAAAATGCTCTTAAGTAATAACAATGCTTGAATAAACTATAATATGATTTAATAAAGGAGTATATGCTTACGTTAACTTTAGTGTGAGTCTGTACTCAACACTAACCTCTACAATGCTCTATGAAAGCACTGGAAGTCTAGTCCTACAGCAATCAGGTATAGAATCTTCTGAAAACGTCTGATGCTCTAAGATGCTCGTTAATATAGAACAGACATAAATGCAGGGGCAGGACACCAAAGAGTGTATCTTAAATACACCAATAAGTAGGATACATATATACAACAAGGGAGTGCAACAACTCTGTGACAGCACTAATAATAACCACTCAGAAATAGTACTTCCTTAGCCAACGAAACAGCCAAACTGGGTTGTGCACTATGCATCAACCTTGGCTAAAATAAGGCATGAATAATTCCTAATGCATACACAATGAAAGGAATTAAATGCTAATCTGTCAAGAACCGCGAATTTGGATAAAGCTCCACCAACACGACCCAATTTCAAAACCGCCAGGGATAACGACCGAGGACCGATGTCAGCCATGAATGTAAATGTAGATCCGATCAGAACCAAAAATTTGATTAAAGAACGTTCTGCGAGTTCTAAAACCGCAACTTTAAAGGTTTTCTATGCAAACGCTCGTAGCATACGCAATAAATTTTCAGATTTAGAGGAACTAGTGTTTACTGAAAATTATGATGTGATTGGTATAACAGAATCTTGGCTCAATACAGTAGATAGAGACTTTTTAGCAGAGTATTCACTTCCCGGGTATGTAATGTTTGAGAAAAGCCGAATAAATAAAAATGGAGGTGGCGTTTTATTTTATATCAAAGAAAGTCTTAACCTGAACCTCTTGTCAAAACCTCAAATTGTGAACGTCGACACATCTTTTGTGCTAATAAAAATAATAAAGGTACAAAACTAATACTTGCATTAATATACAGACCTCCAGCTCAATCAGTGCAAACTGACCGAGAAATTTATGAACAAATTGCAGATGTAAGTAACTCACAAGATACCGTATTTTTTGGCGACTTTAATTTACCTGTGACCAAGTGGGGCGATACTCTTACTTCACACTCCGGACATAACTTGTATACGAACTTGCAAGAGAGTTCGCTTTATCAATTTGTTCGAACACCGACCCGTGGTAATAACGTTCTTGACATTGTACTTGCAACAAAAGAAGAATTAATAGAGAATTTGAATGTTGGTGATGAATTCAGTAACAGCGACCATCGTACGATAACTTTCACTTTAAACTTTACTAGTAACGAACCAAATAGTAGCATCGAAAAAGTCCCTAATTTCAAGAAAGCAAACTTTCATAAAGTTAGAGCTATGTTTAAAGAAACTGACTGGAGCTTTTTAATTAACAATAACGACATAAATACATCTTGGAAGTTATTCGAAACCACTTACCTAAAAGCAGTGCAAGACTGCATACCATCGAAAATACGGCGTCCAGGCCATAATAATAAGCCCAAATGGTGGAATAAAGATATTTCAAACTGCCTGCTTGCTAAAAAATTTGCTAATGATAGATTAAAATCCTCACAAAATGACGAAGAACGGGTGAAATTTGTAGAGCTACGACGCAAAGCCAAAAAGTTAATTAAGCAAAGTAAAAAGACCCTAGAGTTACATATTGCGAATCAAAGTAAAACAAACCCGAAAGAATTCTATAGTTATATCAGAAAGAAAAAAGTAGTTACTTCAACTGTTGGACCGTTAGTCGATGAAAATGGAGAATACACCAAAGACGAAGTACAAATGAGTAATGCCCTCAATACCTTCTTTGCATCAGTTTTTACAACAGAAGACCTCAGTGATATCCCTACACCATCGCCGATTCAGATTGATAATTCAGATGTTCTAAGCAATATCACCGTTACAGAGAGAGAAGTATTGAATTGTTTAGATAAACTCAAGGTAAATAAAACGCCTGGACCTGATACAATCTCGCCTAGAGTTCTAAAGGAAGCTAAGGATGAGCTCTCCAAACCACTGACATTACTATTCAATAAATCCTTGCAGTCTGGAACTATGCCTGATCAGTGGAAGATAGCCAACGTAACACCGATATTAAAAAAAGGCAGCAAATCCCTACCCAGTAACTATCGTCCAATTAGCTTAACCTCAGTTGTATGTAAAATGCTAGAAACGGTCATAAGAGACAGACTCGTAAATCACTTAGAGGAAAATAACATACTTAAAGATACTCAACACGGCTTTCGTAAAAAGTTCCTGTTTAACAAACCTCTTAGACTTCTTCCACGATATCCTCAACCTCTACGATGAGAGTAAAGCTGTAGATATTATATACCTTGATTTTCAAAAGGCCTTTGACAAAGTTCCCCACAAACGTTTACTGCTAAAACTAAAAGCGCATGGAATACAAGACGGTGTGTTGAAATGGATAGAAAATTGGCTCAGCGACAGAAAGCAAAGAGTAGTCATAAACGGTAAGGCATCTAAATGGACCAATGTAAGTAGCGGGGTACCCCAGGGATCGGTACTAGGACCAATTCTCTTTCTAATTTACATCAACGACATAGATGAGGGTCTCACCTGTACAATCTCAAAATTTGCTGACGATACAAAAATTGCAAATAGCGTACTCTCAAAAGATCAAGTTGACAATATGCAACACAATCTAGATAAATTGTCACATTGGGCCCAAATTTGGCAAATGAGTTTCAATGCGGATAAATGTAAAGTACTACATATCGGATACCTAAATGAGAAAGCAAACTATTCGATGAATGGCACTCAGCTTAAGAATGTAAACAGAGAAACCGATCTGG
The DNA here is from genome assembly GCA_032716605.1 of Paralithodes platypus. Lineage (NCBI taxonomy): Eukaryota > Metazoa > Arthropoda > Malacostraca > Decapoda > Lithodidae > Paralithodes > Paralithodes platypus. The sequence continues at coordinate 6,155,471 of CM064518.1, forward strand.
GAGTAACAATATCGAGTAACCTAAAACCGAGTCAACAATGTTCAGAAGTTGTTAAGAAGGCAAACAAAATAATTGGCTTTATAGGCAGATCATTTGAGCATAAATCCAAAGACGTAATCCTAACCCTTTACAATTCCTTAGTCCACCCTCTTCTGGAATACTGCGTTCAATGCTGGTGCCCTTATTACCAAAAAGACATAAACAAGCTAGAACGAGTTCAACGTAGAGTTACCAAAATGATACCTAGCCTAAAGAACAAACCATACGAAGAGCGTCTTAGAGAATTAAATCTATTTCCTTTAACCCAGCGCAGATTAAGAGGTGACTTAATTCAAGTGTTCAAAATCATCAAAGGCATCGACAATATGAACTGTAGTAAGTACTTCACTATCGACCAATCTAATTACACGCGGGGAAACGGTTGCAAAATTATTGGTAAATCTGTTAACTCACACGAATCTAAGAATTTCTTCTTCAATCGAGTTGCCAACTTGTGGAATGGGCTTCCCCGAGACGTTATAGACTGCAGCACCGTTGATTCATTTAAATTCCACCTAGACAAATATCTCGCATCAAACCCGCGACTGACTGCGTTTGTAAATGAATAACTTTATTTTATCCTCCCCTCTTGTAAATGAATAACTTTATTTTATCCTCCCCTCAGTTACTAACCCATATGTCCCCTACTAACTTCCTAGTCCTGCCACGTTAGTGGAAGGGCAGTAGTTTCCTTTCCAATGTTCCCTTACCCACTCTAAACCACTGTTTGGACACTTGATCCTCAGTGTTTTGGAGGACAAGCAGCCTAGAAGGGTCACTAGATATGTTGTTGCTTGCTTTCCTTTGTACTCCTTTGTAAAGTTAATATACACAATGCTGTCTTCCTCACTAATAAAGTCTAGCAGTGGCACAAAAGGTACTAGGAAACTAGGCAGAGCGCAAGCATACTCGTAGCCTACTGTCTCCCCTTGAACAGATTTCCCTTATGTTACGTTACGTGACTTGGAGGCTCTCTTGGTAAGTCCAGATCTCAAGTATCTGGTCTTACCCTGGCGCTCCACAAAGTTCAACAAAATGAGGTAGCAAGTGTGCAGGTGAGAGTAGGCAAACGCCCTTCACTTGTATACTGCTACACTCGCAAAGGAAAATATGCACAAGGGTTACAGGCTAGCTAGCATCGTCGATGTTGTTCAGGCTCTGACTTGCCACATACATAACTCAGACAACGACCAAAGATACCTTCCACTGTCTAGCATTAAATAATAAGAGAGAACAGCTCAATAATTAGAAGCACCCCAACACTAGACTACCATATGACTATGACTCTACTACTCCCTAAGACTAGTGCAAACATAAATGTGAGAGCTGGTGCTGGTAATACGACTGGCCGAACTAACTTGAGCCTTGCACTGTCTCCAGCCTCCATGTCGGATTCTACCCCGTACATCAGGCCTGGAGAAGCAACAAACATGTGGATGTACTGCCACAGCCTAGTAAACAACATCTCTTGGCGCTCAGGAACAAGAGGTTGCAACTTATCTCGAAGAACAACATGCCTAGTGCCCTCCCACAACCCAGCCGAGACCGCAGCTTCTAAACTATAGACTCCCTCCTTCTCCACCTTCGTCCCTAGAACAGCCAGGTCATGAGAGGGACAATCAGTGCCACCTGTGCAGTCACTCCCATAGTTCCTAATTGCTAAGGCTTCCCCGCCGATACCGTACATGCGCACCCCCGCATTCCTTGCGACTACACCTGCCTGCGCAGCATCACCGCCTTCAGCGACATGGCCAGATACAGTCGGTCTATGGTAGGGCTGTTGCATATTACTAGAGCAGCATTGGGAGGCTATGCGACGACCGGGCGCATCTATTCCACAGCCAACCTCACCAATCTGCTCAATGTCCTGGTTCTGACCACTACCCTTAGCAGCCATGGGTCGAACCTGACCTGACAACCATGCCAAAGCCTCGTCGCCCACCTTGAACCACCGAAACAACGAGGCTAACGGTCTACTAACACTCAAGTGACCTGCCATCGGAACATCGTGCACCGCATGAGTTGTGAGGCCTGGGTGCTCGGCACAAACAGTGGGTATGAATCGAGCCGGTGCTGGAGCGCTGCACACTGCTGCTCAGGCAGGTGCTCTAGCGCTTCCACAGCCACCTGACTCGTGTCCCCCGCCCACTGCTCCACCAAGACATGACAATCCCAACTCTCCTCCGCCTGTGCCCCACTGTCCCCCTCTCCTTCTCCACCTTGGCCGCTGCAGACCATCGCAGGGACAGTAGGCTGCTCAGGTGGTTGCCTCACAAACTCCTTTAACAGGTTCACATGACATATTTCCCCGTCCTCGTGTTCAATAGCCCCGTTCCCACAACTCTCCTCCACCTGGGAACTACTCTGTCGCGGAGTGCCATCACGCCCAACTATGTCACTAGGGGGGACAGGTTCTGGGGCCACTTCGGAGCTCTCCTCTGGGTCAAGTACCGAGTCGCCAAGGAGTGTCGCTGGATCCAAACTCTCAACCCGATCTGCCTTGACTTTCTCCTTCCGACCCTTCCTCCGCTGGTCTAGAACTTGGGACACCTGTGACACCTTAGCGGACTGAGATTTCTCGAGCCCCTCTGGCTCCTCCCTACTCGTGTCGGCCGCCCTCTCGGCAACGACTAAGGGTGGAACCACGGAAGTGGGCACCGCAAAGTCATTACCGAGAAGGAAGTCGACCCCCTCAACTGGCAACTTCTCCACCACACCCACATCCAACTCCCGTGTCACACCGTCCACCTCAAGCTCCATTCTGACCAGCGGGTAAGACCGCGTAGCATTGATGCCTTGAACCACCACAACCCGAGCCACGTTAACAGGCTTGCCAGTGAAATTCTTAACCAGTGTCTGGGAAGCGCCCGTATCACGCAACAACTCAAGCCTATGCTTCACACCAGCCCACCTCACAGTGCCGTGCCCCCTATGACCACAAAAAACATCACGGACGGGTGACGAGCCCTCCTGCTGCTTCTACACCGGCGATGACTTCGCAACCGACCGTTTACCCCGGGCAAACGCGGAAGACCTCAAAGAAACGCCGATGTTGCTCACTAGTGACACCACTACTATAGGCAGTGCGCTCGGACATGAGCACGCAATATGCCCCTTCTCATGACACTTGAAACACTCCACTTCACTCTTGGACTTCCTCTGAGGTGAGGAAGGGCCCTGGCCTTTCGTAAACGGGAAGGGTTTCGACTTGGGTTCATAATTGGCAACAGTATTGAATGGATAATTATTTGTTGGGTCATTAATTCGGGGGGTGGAGTGGTACGCCCCTGGTTACCTGCCTCAGCTCTCTGTGAAGACCCACACCCACGAATCAATGACACCCTAAGGTCAGCCAGCTCGGCCGCCTTCTGCAGAGTTTTCGGTTGCTTTTCTTTAAGGTTAAGAGTCAAGTCACTGCCAGTACATTTAAAAAATTGTTCCAGCAACACTAGTTGTTTTACAGAATCAAAAGTAGTTGCCTTCTCCGACCTTAACCAATTTTCAAATGCATCTGACAGCTCTCTAGCGTGTTCCTGGAAAGTACTCTCCTTTCTTTTTGGAACCACCCTGAACTTCAGCCTATAGGTCTCTGGCTGTAGCTCATACGCCCTCAGGACAGCCTCTTTCAACAACTCGTAATCCACACAGGAATCTAGGGGCAAAGCATCGTACGCCTTGAGTGCTTTCCCCGTCAAACGTGAAGAAACAAGCGCTGCCCACTTCTCCTCGGGCCACTGGTGCTCCTGTCACTTTTTCTCGAAACGGAGAAAAAATTCTGTAACTCCTAACTCATCAAACACTTGAACCAACTTAAGTAGATGCGACAGGGACAGGTCATGGGCTCGACCCCCCTGGATGACCCGGTTCCTCATCACCTCTACACGAGTTTTCTCTAAGTCAACATCGGCACAATACCTTTCAGACTCAAACTTAAGCTCCACCTCTCGCTGCTTGAGCTCAGACTCATGCTTTCCCTGCTCGAGCTCAGCCCTTCGCTGCTCATGCTCATGCTCAGCCTGTCGCTCCTGCTGCTTAAGTTTGGTGAGCTCGAGCTGAAACAACATCTCGGCAGACAAACCTTGAGGAGGGGGTGCTACTACCGGGGACCCACCCAGTGAGTCACTTAAGAGGCATACCCAACCGCCAGCGGGCATCGGCCTGCGGGAACATACCCGGCTCCGGAGCCCGAGGGGGCGCCATGATAGGAGTCGAGTGGAATGGGGGCTGGGCCGAAGGTGCCCCAGCTCCCACTCCACCCGAAACCCCATGCACCCCCCCCAGCACACAGGCAACCAGCTCACTTCTCGACATACCGCTAGTACCGGAAAACCCTAAGACCGTGGCTACACACTGCAGTCCGTACCGGTCTAGCTCCGACACCCGGTCCGCCGACATAGGCTTCCCCCCAAAAATCCGAGCATCCTCCTCATTGTTCACCACCCGAACGCCGCTGAACAACTCCACCTTCTCCACCTCCTCGCCTGCCTCTCGCACTGTGCCCTCACTATGCTCAGACCCGTCCAGTGACATGATATAGTCAACCAAAAAAAATCTCAAGTCCAGACAAAAATAGCCAAACTCTTGCGTAGCTATGTTCACCAAAAAATATTCGAAGATGTTCTTGAGTGCAATACTAGGTCACCAATAACTCCAACAAGTTCTATATATCCTCAAAACAATGTCTACTGCCAACAATGCGAGATATAAATTCAACCCCAAATGGCAATAAGATTTCTCAAAAAAAATAATGCAATATTCAGTTCCCTATATTCTGGTCTAAGGTCGCCATTTGTTATGACGACTAAGATAAAATACTAGGCGAGGTCGCTATTTGTTACGACCGGCACTACGAAATAAACAAGGGCACTTATTGATGGACTAGACGATAGGCTATATCTGCAACAACGGTACGCTAATTCCAAAACCCTCAAACTATTACGCCGGTGAACAAAAACACTTAAAACCCTCCAGAGTTAATCTCCTGGATAACGGGGTATCAATTAACTAGGTGTTAGTGCACTTCTACAAAGGCTTGCCGATGACGGCAAAGCCTACTCACAAAAGGAGTTCTTTACGTTAATAAAATGCTCTTTAGTAATAATAATGTGCTTGAATAAACTATAATATGATTTAATAAAGGAGTATATGCTTACGTTAACTTTAGTGTGAGTCTGTACTCGACACTAACCTCTACAATGCTCTATGAAAGCACTGGAAGTCTAGTCCTACAGCAATCAGGTATAGAATCTTTTGAAAACGTCTGATGCTCTAAGATGCTCGTTAATATAGAACAGACATAAATGCAGGGGCAGGACACCAAAGAGTGTATCTTAAATACACCAATAAGTAGGATACATATATACAACAAGGGAGTGCAACAACTCTGTGACAGCACTAATAATAACCACTCAGAAACAGTACTTCCTTAGCCAACGAAACAGCCAAACTGGGTTGTGCACTATGCATCAACCTTGGCTAAAATAAGGTGTGAATAATTCCTAAAGCATACACAATGAAAGTTAATATACACAATGCTGTCTTCCTCACTAATAAAGTCTAGCAGTGGCACAAAAGGTACTAGGAAACTAGGCAGAGCGCATGCATGCTCGTAGCCTACTGTCTCCCCTTGAACAGATTTCCCTTATGTTACGTTACGTGACTTGGAGGCTCTCTTGGTAAGTCCAGATCTCAAGTATCTGGTCTTACCCTAGCGCTCCACAAAGGTCAACAAAATGAGGTAGCAAGTATGCAGGTGAGAGTAGGCAAAAGCCCTTCATTTGTATACTGCTACACTTGCAAAGGAAAATATGCACAAGGGTTACAGGCTAGCTAGCCTCGTCGATGTTGTACAGGCTCTGACTTGCCACATACATAACTCAGACAACGACCAAAGATACCTTCCACTGTCTAGCATTAAATAATAAGAGAGAACAGCTCAATAATTAGAAGCACCCCAACACTAGACTACCATATGACTATGACTCTACTACTCCCTAAAACTAGTGCAAACATAAATGTGAGAGCTGGTGCTGGTAATACGACTGGCCGACTATAGAAGTCGTATGCAGAACCAGAAGGGATAATTAATTGAATAATGATGGAAGTATGAAAAAGAAGAAGTTCAGAGAGAGAGATAGTAGTATAGAGGGTTATATGGGGACAGATTGCAAAGGACATGTAGAACCAAGCACGCTACGCCAAGCTCTGCCAGAGAAAGGCGGCAGGAGCCCCCAGCACCAACACTAGGATAGCGGCACCCAATCACAGACCACTACGTCACGAAATGCAGGCGCCCTTATGATGCGCCAGGCGCGCCAGCCAATCAAGGGCCTGGGAAAGCCCGCACGAGCGAGGGAGGCAAACGTACATACACACGCACATACTACCACCGCGCTGCCTCCTCCGCTCTCTCTCTCCTTAACTTCACACAATGCATCTTATATTCTAGCAATGATATAAAATACTTCCAAGTGTAACAGACAAGAATAAAGACCACCACTGATCTGTCTGTGACAACATGAGCTCTATGAAAGAAAGAACATCGTTCTACGATTATTGTAGCCCATTTCACTGCCCTGGCGAGCGCTAGCGAGTTACGAGTGCATCCTGGCAAGCTGGCCAGCATAACACTGGCTAATAGTATACGATTTTATTCAGTTTAAAAAGGTTCTCCACCAATTAACACACTTCAAACTATCTCACTTAACCATTATTACTACCACAGATTCTTCTTAAACTGCACAAAATCGTCTAAATATAGCTAGAATAAATTTTAAAAAGACGTCGCCGGTACATAAGGGTTAATGATGCCAACTACCTTAGTGTTCTATTATATATTTACCCCTTCTGCACCGGCGACGTCTATTTAATGTATTGTGGCTACTACTATAATCGATTGTATTCAGTTTAGGTAGGGTCTCTGGAAATTAAGACTTTGAAGTATCTAGCTTGACCCTTTTTACTACCATAGATTCTTCTTCAACTGCGCAAAATCATCTAAATATAGATAGAATAAAAGTGAAAAGACGTAGCTGGTACAGAAGGGGTTAACTTGCTCTCATCCTTCATCTCGTCTTCTTCTTTTACCAAATATCTAACCCTTCCTTATCCATGTTCATCCTTCCCCCAATACTAGTTCCACGAGTAAGCCAGTGAGGAGCAGTAGGTCTGTTGTTGCTTGATATTCTTTTTTATTCCTTTGTATCGTATTAATATTCTTCTGCCTTTAACTTTCTCTTTCTCTCTCTCTCTCTCTCTCTCTCTCTCTCTCTCTCTCTCTCTCATGTATATGATGAATTCAACTTACAGAGGAAGTTTTCTTCTTTTTGTTTGTTTTAAATATGTAGTAGAACCAAAGACCATAGTTGAACATTTATCTCTGTTGTTCTGCTTCGCACTGCATTCTCCGGTAGAGTATTATTCAGTGTGTACTTATTGTATATAAATATTTGTTTAAAGTTTATAGTATTTGAATTTATTGTCTTATCCCATCACTATAGTGTTAGTTTATTATTCATAGTACTCGAATATATTGTGCTAACTCCTTGACAAATGATGTATATATTTCCTTCATATTTTACTTGACTCCTCTTAGCTAATATAGAGTAATAGCATGGCTATCACTGGAGTTGAACATAAACACCATATGAGGAGCACTTTATTGACAACATTTCACATATAACTTCACCAGGCCAATGACATACACCAAAACATCTTTCAAATCTACAACTTTATTTGTGACGGGAGGAGGAAGGAGGGTACAGTTCCAGCCAAAAGTCTCTTGATTCGTATGGCAGCATTTGGCAGCTCATATTGGGGGAAATGGGGTTGGAGTTGGGGGGTGGGGGTGGGGGGTTCTCTCCACCCTACCCGAATGATATGACAGAGGGATTCGGATTGGCTGAAAGGACAACATAGTTAATACACTTACATTTATGGAAGTAAATACGTAGGTCACAGATATAATGATTTAGGTATTCATTTTGTGTTTGCCACAAGCTAATATATTCCTTTCAAGTAAAGGGTAATTATTTAAACCAACATCAATAAGGTGAACGAGTAACGATCACAGCGGTAATCTGTGCCTCAAGAAAAACCATTTTGGACCAGGATAGATGGATTTATCATATTCAGCCCTCAACAAATGATTTTTTTGTTATCAATTTAGGACATATATCTTGGGCTGTATGAAATAGTGTTCTTAATTGTATTATGAATAAATGCGTACTGGAGAACAGGTCTTAGTTGTTGAACATAACAGGACATTCATTTCTTCATTCCCTAATTTAAATTCATATGTAAGCCCTATATTATATGTTTCCTATTAATGAATTAATTCACATAAAGTTCTTCATTGTAGTTCAATAACCCTTTGAAGACCATGACGCACTTTCACAGTTATTTTCTGGCTATCCTTGGACAATTTTATACAGGTTAAGAAGAAACTGTGTTGATTCAAAGGCCAAAGACTATCTCAAATTAACCTTTAACTACCATTCATCCTTCTGAATCTGAATATAATCGTCTCCTAATAATGAGAAACCCAAAAGGCATCGTGTCTTAAAGGGGCAACTTTTCCTAGATCCACCTTAATTTAATATCTTTAGTATTATGACATATTTTGACAACTTATTTTGATTATCATTAGCCGATCTTACACAATGTGGGGAGGAGCTTGGCCCATGAAAATGGAAAAACTAACTATTAAATATATATAATTTTATAGCAGATGGATACAGAAGATATTAAATATCCACATTGATCAGATCTACACGTGTGGTGAGCTGAGGCGCGTTCGGTAGACCTATCGTTTAGGGCCGATAGCTCTACCGAACGCGATAGCCGCCGATTCGACGAATCGGCGATCGAAAACGATTGCTGTTTTAGCTATCAGAGCGATCGGTCCTCGGAGGTTGATCGATTGATCGCCGAGAATGTAAACAAACCATTTTTGGCGCAATTTTTGACAGTTGTGACCACCTTAGTGGCATTTGAAGTGACAGGGACTTATAATGGATCCTCCAACTGCGTAAGTATTGGCATAAACTTTAGGAAATATAGAGGGATGAGTTAGCCACATAGGCCTACCATGTTTAAAATAAGACTGAAATTTTAATAAGGTAGGCTACTAGGAGCGCTAACATGTTATGGTAAGCAATTAGGCCTACAAAATCTAAAAATAATAAAAATAAATCCTAAAATAAGATTGATCCATTTAAAGCCTTGGTGTGTTGCTAATTGTTTAAAAATGTTCGTTATTCTAAGGAGTAGCCTATTTATAAAACTAGCCTAGCCTAATCCCAGGTGATAGCCTAGTAGTGAGAGAGCTTTGAGCCTTTGACCTATTTCATACTAGGCTAGCCTAATTGCTGGATTACCTTTAAGGCCTACCTTATCTAAATTAATTTGACTACAAACTTAACCAACCTAAATTAACCTGAGTTAGGCCTACCAATCTAACCTAACCCAACCCAACATAACCAACCTAACTCATTTTAGCTTAATGTAACTAAGCTAAGCAACCTAAATTAAACTCTCAACTTTAACAACTAAGATAGGTTATTTAAGTTAGGATAGTTAACCCTGGGACTTGCAGACCTTTAAATTAAAATTAGCATAGGCCTAGGCCTAGCCTATTTTTCCCCAATCCCAGCCATTGGCCATGCAGCCGCCAAACAGCGCAGTGCCACAATTAAGTCTAGCACTACCGTCCAGTAGCCAACAACTGAGCTCAGACCGCAGGAAAACTGACACACCGTTCCAATGCCTCTCCCGCAGTAATTTCGCAGTAATTTCAAGATTTTGTGCGCAGTTTAAGGTGCATCAGCTGAGAAATGACAGTACACGGAGCCTAGTCGGGATTACTGTGAGTCTGAATATTTTGGGCAAGAATGTAGGGAAAATATCAAGGAAACCGGCCACAAATTTTCCTGGAAATTTGGAAGTCACCCATCGAATGAACATAACCTATACATCATATTAATATAAGTTTCAACTTTCGGAAAAACCGTTTTCCCCATTATCCAACAATCTTAAGATACGGCCCCCGATAGTGGGGACGGCTATGAAGTACAGGGAAATTGAGGGGTAAAAGACGAAAATAAGGGGTAATATTAGCCAAACCTAACCTTGTACCTGTATATTAGGTGGGGGCTGCTGCCCCCACACCCCCGCGGGCCCGCTGGTTTGGTATGTAATTAATAAAAGGTTGACGTCGCCAAAAAAACTTGAATGAAGTCTAGGTATCTGCAATCTTCAGCTTTGGCTGTGGATAACAGGAGATAAATATTAACTTTTTCAAAGTAATTGAAAACGTGTTTTCCGAAAGTTGAAACATATATTAACCCGTACAGCCACAGCGACGCGCCTGGCGCATCGGCGATGTATGTAACGCACAGCCCCAGAGACGCACCTGGCGCATCCTAATTGCGCCGACCGTAACCTCAGGTGTAGCCACTCAAGAGGGCTCAGATTTGTATGGGAACTGTGTACGTATCCCACGCAACCGTGCCGATGGTTGAAAACTCTCAAAGTCCACGTGCGTGCGCGTGAGCGCGCACTAACCTGTTTTTTTGGGGTAATTGCCTTCAAATTTTTACTCTTGTAAAATAAATTTTCGGGGGCTCTGTAGGACCATTCTTTAAGCTTTTTGAGCGTTTTTTCGTGGTTTTTCCTTCATTCCTAACCCATTCGCTATTGTTTCTGGAATAAAAAAAAAATTGAAAACCGGCCGGGTTCTGGTGAACAAACATTACAAAACTAGCCGGGGCTGGACGGGTTAATATGATGTATAGGTTATGTTCATTCGATGGGTGGCTTCCAAATTTCCAGGAAAATTCGTGGCCGGTTTCCTTGATAAATACCGAATGTAATTACCGGGTGTACCGCCCGTCTTGTTTACACTACGCGGACGCTCACCATCATGTTCCCGTCTATTTTGACTGTCTTTGGATACAAAAATACATTAACCTAACCAAACAACCTAACCTATCCTAACCTAACCTAGTATTAAGCCTATAGATTTATAAGGATTTATTTTACTATAAGTATTTATAGATGATTTATGTTGTATGTCGGTAGTGGTACACCTGGTAACTACATCCTTCCCATATTTTGTGTGTCGACTGAGAGCCGACTCTGGGAGCCGCTCGGTTAAATAATTTGTATGCCTTTTTGCTAATTTTACGCTTCATTCTTCTTCCAAGTCAAGCTTTGCTTACTTCGGTAAGGGTTGTGTTAGTGGGCGTAGCCTACCGTCGCTTTGTTCACATAGACGCACGCTCGCAGATATTATGTTCGTGTCTCATTTGACTTACTTTTTACAAAATTATCCCACGGCCAGCTGTTACTTGCCCCTTGCTAGTAATAGAAATGATGATGACAATAAGTCATGGGGGATGAGAGGGGCAAAGCCCCCCTCAACCCATTATTAACCTACAGCTGGCCGTGGAATACAATAATGGGTTGAGGGGGGGGCTTTGCCCCCCGCACTCCCTATGACTTAATGTCATCATCATATATATTACCAGCAAAGGGTAAATAACAGCTGGCCGTGAGATAATTTTGTACAATAAAACAGTCAAATTTGACTCGAACTTAACTGCAAGCGTGCGATTATGTAAACAAAGTGGATGGAACGTCCGCTAACATAGCCCTTACTTTTACTTCATTGGGTATAGGTTTATAAACATTGAAATGTAAGAAAACATGTGAAATATAAATAAATTTACATGAAAACGAGGACAAAATTAGGTAAGGATGTAGTATTCGGGCGTACCACCCGCCTTGTCTACACTACTCGCACATTGGCAATCATGGTTCTGTCTATTTTGACTGCCCGGTTACTACTGTAGGCTACATAGTACATCCTTCCCCAATATTCTTAAAGCTTTTTCTACACTTATAGTCCCCCTATTATTTCGCTAAAATTTTGCTCAAAATATGTCATGTGCTTCTTATCAGAATTGTTCGACTTAGTACATCGTTATACTTTGATGAAACCCGGAAGTTGATAGAGAGTTAGAGAAGAAAGTAATATGTGTGGAAGGCAGTATGAGTTATAGCCTATACGAAACAAGGACAATCACGTTCGGACCTTGTTTGCAGCCTTCATGCTGGCGCATAGAATTGATTGTGGCTTAGCGCTAAATTAAGCTTCAAACCATAAACTGTTTACAGGCATGTCCACCTGCTCCAAAGTCTCATGAGGCTCTGAGACTGAAGGAATGGGAGCAACTGCTCACCACTACCACATGTCACTTAGGGGAGAATATCATGTATATATTAACTTTGTGGGATATATTAAACGCTTTCAAAACTCTTAGGTACCCGGTACCGTACTGTTACCAGTACTGTACTTTGTTATATTATTGATACCGGGTATTATTAGTCCTACTGTACTCTCATTCCAGAGATATGTTTGAATGCTTCATCTGTCATGGTATTTACTGCACACTAGAGGCAGCCCAAAGATGTGCAGAATTATGTCATCATAGAACATCTAGTACAGGTAAGAACATTGCCTTCTGTATTATAAGTATGTCCATATCCAGTATAAGTATGTAATAGCCTATAATATGACTACAGTATATATATATTAATGCTCACTTTTATTGTATTTAAGTTGTACTGGATATATCTTGACTGGCGTTAATAGTTATTTTCATACTAAGGTACCGGTATGGTATATATATTGTAAATAGATATACGGATACCATATTAATCATATACCGGTATCAATTTTGTGTATATTGTATGCTAGTTTTATTAATATAATTATCCATATCTGATGCAGAAGCAGTATTGCCAAGACCACAACATCCACCACCACCACCTCCTCCTCCTGGAAATACTACTGAGCTGGTTGCAGTGGTTGTTGTTCCAGAACCACCAGCATCCCACAGTTCTCTTCCAGACAGTCTTGCAACCCCGGAATCATCTCAAGGCACACCTCAAGGCACACCAAGTAAAAAAGGTTGGTGTAAGGTTACTGACCTTGAAGCAGTGTACAGTAAACCTCTTCTCTTTCAGACCTTGGATACCCAGTACTTTCAGAGAATCTGAAATATATCTGAATACAGTAGGCCTACAGTAATTATATTCACATTTGAGGCTGTTTTTAATTGCTTCATTGTAGTTACTTCAAATCTCACCTATAACAAATAGTGTTTCCAGAGAGGATCTTCCAATTCAACCAGCCATGGGACATATGTTAGTATAGAATTTGCTTAAAAATCCACAAGAAAAATACAAAAAATATTTAAAAAAAGCATGGATGTATGCATGCATTTAGTTGTGACCCTTAGTTACTCAAAGGTGGCACTCTTGGTAACAAAGACGGGAATCCCCAACTGCAATACAGTACTGCTATTATGTGGGAGCCCTCAGTTCCAGTACCGTACCACCTCCCCACCTCTAGGATCCATGTCATTTATATACCTCGCAACTCCATCCTTCCAAATCCCTCTCAGTTTTTCTCTTCCTCTGCCCTTCCACTTCACTCTAATACACTCTTTTAGCCATTCTCTCATTTGCCATATGCTCCACATGACCGAACCACCTCAAGGTGTTTCTCATAACACTCCAGCATGTCCACATCTACACCACTATGCTCTCCATTTCCTTATTTGTCTATCTATTTCTTCATGTGTCTCCACATCCACTCTCAAGTAACTAATTTCCACCCCTTTTATGAAGCGACTTTCTTACTTTCAAAATCACCGCCTTGTTACTGTATTTCTCTCAGCATTCCTACAACCCTCTTCCCCTGTTTTACCCTCTCTTGCACTTCATCCTCTATTATGTACTCCCATCTTAACTGATCACACTTTCCAAATACTTAATTGAGGTGACATTCTCCATTACCTGACCATACAACCTCATCTAACACTCAGTGAATGCATTCCTCTCAAAGACTCATGCTCTTCACCACATTAACCTTCAGATTCCGTTTCTCACACACAGTTTCAAACATATTCATAAAACCCTGCAAGTGTGACTCAATATCAATCATCACAACTGTATCATCAGCAAACAGTAGCACACGCAACTTCCACTGGGGGTACTCCAACATCCACTGATCTTCCTAGTATTTCTGTCATGACTCCATCCATAGTTTTACTGAACAACAATGGGGACATGCCACACCCAATTTTAGCACAACTATAGATCAGTGAACTTGCTAATTTCATCCTCTACTGTACATGCACTTCCGCCATTGTTGTTGTTCCCTAAGCTGCCTGGCCGAACAGCCCCAAGGCCCCGAGCAAAGCTAAGGCCATAACCGAGCGCCCCCACAGAACCCTCCCTGCTTACCACAATAAAGGCTGGGTGACCGAAGCCACTCCATGGCGGGGAGCTGAGGAGGGTGCGGAAATGCCCGGGAAACCAAAGCCCCACCCAGGGCCCTGTGCCCCTCAGCAATTATGAAGAGAAAGTTGAGGGGCAAAGGAAAAATGTGACGCTTTGGCTTCCAATCTTGGTAAATTGGGAGGTCAATCCACGGAAGAGACGCCATCACTTGATATCTAGAAAATATATAAGTAAAAGGAACAGTCAGAGTAAGCTATGGGTATGGCAGAGATCGCTCAGTTCTCACTCTGATAGACCAGCCCATCACCACATGACTAGAACCCAATCCTCTCAGCATCAGCTAGGAAAGGCCCTAGAAAGCCGCCTTTGGCGGGGGGATATCTCCCCTATTTCAACCCCTTTCGGGGTTGGGCACCCGCCAACTGCCGCCATTGTACCATCATAATATTATACCGGTATGCTCTTTACCACTTCCAACAACTTTTACCAACTACTTTGTATAATCTCAATACTTTCCAAACCTTCTATCTCTAGGCTATCTACTTTCATAGGTTTTCTCCAAGTCCATGAAGGCAGCATACCCACCCTGCTCCTCACCTACCCATCACTCTCTTGATCACTATCCTACAGTACATCTTCCCTATTTTGTTAAGGAGACGTATCCTCCTGTAATTACTACACATTCCTCTCTCCTTTCCCTTTATACTAGGGAACTTTATTATGCCTGATTTCCAGTCTTCAGGCACCTTCTCCTTCTCCAATGCTAGTAATTTTCCATTCCCATTAAATTAAAACTTTACGCAAATGTTCCTTTATCTGCTTCTCTTACAGTTTATTCTATGTCATTTCAGCTACTGCCAATGGAGTATGGTCTCACCAAGCCATACTTCTACTAGTGGAGACCTTCAGGGAACTGCACCACCTCCTTTCCTCTAGTACCATCAAGAAGATGGAAGTGTGGCGCAAGATAGCCAAGAAGCTGCAAGACTTCGGCCACCAATTCACCGCTGAAGCTTGCGACAGGAAATTTAAAAACCTCAAGTACAGGTACTGTACTTACTTATACCATACAATACTTTTTTGTTACGGTTCTCATTGTTTGGATAAAGAGAGCTTTGAAAAGATAAATGTGCTAAGTTTGCATCTCTCTTTCTTCTACCGCTATTATTAATCATGTTCTTCCGAGCTTCCTCAATTTATATCTCCCTCCTTACAGAGAGTAGGTGGCACACACCCCTATTCTGTCCAATTTTCTAACCCAAGAGTGAACTAATTTCCCAATCTGTCTTCCGTCCAACAAGTTAACACTGGAACTCTCTTCCTCATTCTTCAAATCTGCTTCAAGCTCCGCATGTCAAGACATTTTTACTCTTAATGTACCTTGAAATTGTCTGTCACTCTTTCAAATTAGGGGGACACTAATTACAGGCAACTTTGCCTTTCATCTCCTTGTTACTCAAATACAACAACAAATAATCATAATAATAATAATGAGTAATCGTATGTGGCGTCAAGGACACCATTTGAATCCAAAGATATATACTGTATTAGTATATATAGCTGAAATGCTATCCTAATATACTTTTGTTCATTAAATACAGTACTGTACTGTACATAGACATTACAAAAATTCTGACACAATGCTCGTCTTTGATTTTTGTCTATATAATATATCACTTTTATGAACAACTCACTATACATACTTTAGTACTGTATATAAATTCAGAAGTGTACCGGTACTTATTTAATTCAGTAAGGTTACAGGTGGCTGAAGCATCCCAATCAATGTTATATACAATTTTTGTTTTTCATTTTGATAATTTATATTTATATATTGTATTCATGACCAGTTAAATGCAACATTATGATTTGTTTCAATATTTCACAGATATAAGAACATAAAAGACTCCAACAGACTGACAGGAAGAGGTGCTAATCACTGGCAGTACTTTGAGGTGATGGATGAGCTGATGGCTGGTGACCCAGCCATTGAGACTGAAGCTGTGGAGAGCAGTCTAGTTCTTGGTATGTATTGGTATTATACCTTACTGTACTTGTTCACTCCTTTGCAAATCTTATATGACGTTTGGCATCTTACCCTTAGGAGCTACTGTACTTCATGTATATATATAGTATACTGAACTTAATGTATGACACCTTGCCTCCAGTTACCCAGACATGCACCCACTGCCCACTCCTCAGTGCTACTTCCACTATGTGGATTAAGACCATTGTCACCATTGTGGAGTCAGCAATCTAAACTAGACTGCAGGTCCTGGACCGAGTCATCACTGAATAAGTGTTCATGGCCTCTAACCCCCCACTGCATAAGCAGATATCAGGGGTAAAGTAGACCTTTTATCACATTTACATTGTGAATCTTTGCACCTGGTCAGCATTAGCAGCTTACACTAGTTACAGAGAGCACAACAACAGCCACTCCAACAGTGTATGATTTTCACACGCTGGTTACCTCGTTTAGGCACTATATGTTTGTAACTTGTTTGCTAAATAAAATATTCAGTTTAAATTATTTCAATTTGTTACATTATATTCATTAACTTTGAATTACAATAAAACTTTATTTTAGGTACTGGAGGTCTACCTGTAATGTGCCGTCCTACTGCCGCATCACCTCATGAGGGTCAACCTTCATGCAGTTCTGCTCGGCTACCAACAACTGCAGCAAGAACGCAGGTTCCACTCGGAAGCCCATCACCTGCAGCTTCACAAGCCACCACCTCTACAGGCCTACCTCCTCCTTTGCCCAGCCATCAGCGTCCCAGTAAACGGAAACGATCAGAGCATGAGGAGGCCGAATTAAGAACAACTCTCTCTGAAAGAACTGTCGCCATGGAGCGCGTAATTGCAGCCACAGAAACCCGCAATAATATATTGGACCGCTGCATGACTCAGATGCTTGAACAACATCAAGACTTTTTGCAGATGCAGCGTGAGCAAAACATCAGACAACAAGAAATGCAAGAGCGACATCATCAAGCACTTGAAGCCTTGCATGAACGTCAGCTGCAGCTGCAACAAGAGCATTTGAGAGAAACCCGATTGTTACAAGAACATGTCCAAAGAAGCCAGAGGGACCAACAAGACCAGCAGAGAGAGTTGCAACGGCAAATGATACAGCTACTTCAACAGCTTGGTCACCAAAAAAATCAGCCCTCCTCTTAATAATCATGTGTTCTACTTTTGGACATCTGGGCTGTGATGGCATGTGAAGTGAATGGTGTGTATGGTTGCGTATGTCATCCAGGGCTGGCAGTGGGCGTGTATCTGATTATTGAGGCAGTTTTTCCGAGTTTTATTGTCTACACATTTTGGCTGAGTAGTGAGCATACAGTATATTTAAATGACATGATCTCTTTTCTCTTTATATTCAGTTAGGATGTTTATATTTAGTGTGATCTTACATGCATTTTTGTCTACTTCATCAAATATAGAATAGTATTATTTTGTATCTCTTATGAAATAGATATTGTATTGCTATGTGTACTATTTTGTCAGGATGTTTTGGTTATTACCAATTGCTCATCTACAGGTCTAACGCCTTTTGTAATATTTTATGGATGTGCAATGGCATTGTCAAGTTATTACGTTTTAGGCCAGGCAGGTACAGATACCACAGTGGTCAAACACAGTAGCCTACAGTAGTATATATATGAACACAGTATAATTATCATCCTGGGTGAATTATGTGTTGCAGGTACAGTAGTTCTGTTATTTAATAATCGAGCCTGTATCTTCACTGGTCTGTGTGTGCACATAGCTATACTGTACTGCAGTTACCCCAGGTAAAGACTTCCTGGCATGACAGTACACCTTTATAAAAAGCACTGTTATAAAATCAACAGTCTCATAAATATATATTTTTGCCTTTAACCCATTGAGCCCCATCCGCAAAGTAGCCTAATGTAGTACCCCGCACCAAATTGTAGTTTCTTTATTCATACAGAATTTAGTACAATTTACCAGAACGTCCCAAACTGACTAATTCATTGAACATGACGATAGTGCATCGTTTTATGTGCGATTAGTTTGATTGGGAACCATATTAACTTGCTCATGTAATGGATTCTAGCTATTGCCGGCCGCCTTACTCCCCTTACGAGGGTGGCCATACACAGAATGTCCCCAAGCGGACCCATTTCCTCTGAGAGGGACAACCCGAGCCAGTTTAGTGAAGGAATTACAGGATTGACCTCTCAATTTAGGATCCGTCCGACTCCGAGGCCCTCTGTGTATCTTGTTAGCACTATTTTTCTACAGTGGTGTTCGGCTAATCCATCCACTAACCTGCCTTACCCTTAGGTAAGCTGTACGGATTTGTATCAGGTTTACTCCCCTAGACAGGTTGCCAACCAAGGCTGACGAGTCCCATCCACCTGGATTTGTATAAGGTTGTCTCCCCTAGATGAGTTGCCTACCAAGGCTAACGAGTCCCATCCACCCGTTATGTAATGGATTGTGTTCTTTTATTTCAAATTTTATCAACAAATGTTATCAACTGTGCTGGTAGATAGATATATTATTAGGAAAATCAGAGTTTTAATAAGGAGTAAACTAGTGCATTGGGTATATTTTGGAAAAGTAAATAGTGAGGTGAAACTAATGCTATGGTTTATACAAGGTAGGCTAAGGCTTATAATATATTTATAAATGTGTTTCTATTTACATGTTAAGGAAAATTTATAGCCATAGGCTATACATTATTTTTAATAGGTTTTTAATAAAGTATTTCTTATACAATATGGTGCTGCATTATTTCCCAATATATTTCTTTCTGTATACATATACATTTGTGAATTAATAGTTGTATTCTACACCTATTTGAATCCATATCGAATGCATGAGACTGTACCATGCCTTATGATAACCAAGATGCTTCAGAACTTGGCTTTAAAGTGAACACTTTCAATGAACAAACCTTATTAATCGTAATCATTACATAGCCCTAGGGTGAGGGCTGGTCCAATCCAGAGTGAGGTTTGGCATCCTCTACCCAACGTTAGCTGTATCTGCCCGTTACTTTCCTTTTACAGTACTACTTTTCTTATATTAGTCCCAGAGCTCACAGATATTTATGTGTTTTAGCACTAAATGGTCTGATGGTTGATTTTCGTAGGAAAACGTAGTTTATGGAAATGAACGTTTGAAAAAATTGTGTTGGGCCGTTTTCTCACAATAAGCTCCTAAAATGGAGTATCGCATGTAGTCACCGTCGATTTTTGCGAGACTTTCTTGAATAATAATCATACACAAACAGCCCTAAAGTCTCTCAATATTAAGTTACGAGCATAAATGAGGTGTTAAACTGACCTTAGGATCAACAACAAGAAACACATAGCCTTGAATAATGTATTTATGATTATTATGTTTACATTCAATAATTCAGAATAATGGTTCATATAGCAGCCTAGATTTAATAGTTTTGTAAATGGTTCAAATTACAGCTTGGCTGTTGGTCAACATTCGATGATCAAAAATTTCTGGCAAAATTTCTGGAATATTTTGCACTGGTATCGGAAACTAGACTGCTGGTAGATGAATTTAGGTAACAGATAAATATTTAATGTTTACCTTACGAGCTGCCAGACCAGTGTTAGGGATAAATGTTGAGTGAAAAAGTGCTTGTGTAATACTGGTTTTAGGGAAATAGAACCGAGTAGAGAGGGTGCGTAGGGATTGACTGTACATCACCGGTGGCGAGATATCAAGAAATAGTTTAGGCCGATTGTACATGTGACAAGGATAAGTGAGAAGGGTAAGTGGAAGTAGACCGAAGAACACTGAGATGAGGCCTTGACAAAGGAGTGGCTAGTGACAATCGATAAGTCATATGATATTTAGGGCAGCTTGATGTGTCTCTTATTAGAACAGCGTATTAACACGGCTGAATATGCACCCATTCTTTTTATCTAAAAACCATTGGAATCGGCATTCGAAGCAGAACAATCTGACAATTTACGAGAGTATTTGATGGGATGACTTTTGTATGACCATTACATTTTGTTTAGTAGTTTTCATTAATTTGACAAAACAAAAGAAAAAAAACAAAACATACACCCTATGTAGAAAAGGAGCAATCACTTAAGTCTACAGAAAATGCTGATTAAAATGGTTGAGAAACAGCAAAGCAGTAGTGATTTTTGTAAAATTCAGATAAAGAGTATCACATCAAATACTCTTTAAAATAGTCAGATTATTCTGGTTCAAATGTTGATTACATTGGTTTTTGGATGTTAAACATTAGTGCATATTCAATCAAGTTATAAGTTTTGTTTTATACAAGTGTTTTGTCAATAGCAATGCAAAAAAAGTGATTTGTCAGCGGCAATACAAAAAAAAGTGTTTTGACAGCGGCAATGCTCCCCTTAGTAGATACTGTACCCTACATTATCCTAATTATGCAAGTGAATGTGCTATTTGATCTCGCTTACGTTGGGCTGCTTGTGCAGGTTGCAAAGCCTCAGGATCTGGCATTGGGGGCATTTCTTCTATATCCTGGTATTCAAAATCTTGGTCATCAAGCCGTTCTTTCAAAAGGATGTAATTGTGTATAATACAAGCAGCTGATACAACTAGCGGTATTTTGTCTATTGAGGTCATGTTCAAATACTTTAGTCTCTGAAATTTACCTTTGAGGAGACCAAAGGCTCTCTCAATGACAGCACGAGCAGATGAGTGACGAGCATTGAATGTTTTTTGCACATCAGTAAGATGACCATTGTCTCTATACGGAACTAACATATATGTTTCCAGAGTGTACGCCGAGTCTCCTAAAAGATGGACATTTTCGGGGAAGTATCCATTTTGTAGGGCAGTGTACAAAGGGGACTTCTTAAACACTCGCTGATCATGAAGAGAACCTGGCCTTCCAACATTGATATCGAGAAATCTAAGATTGCTGTCACAAACAGCCTGGAGCTGGATGCTTGGATAGCCTTTCCTACATACATATGACTCCCTAAAATCTTTTGGACCAGGAATTTCTATTAATGTGCCATCTACTGCTCCTACGATACCCATAATGCCAGATTTGTCGTGGAAGTCATCTGCTAAAGCCTGAAATTGGTTGGGTTGAGGAAAAGATAGTATGTTATCCTGAACTAATTTCAGACCGTTACACACTTCCATGACAACATCGTGAAGGGATGACTTGCTTAGTCCAAAGCGATCACTAACGCTTCTGAAGGTTTCTAGGTTTCCCAGCATCCACAGGGTTGCCAAAATCTTCTTCTCGGTGGTTATCACTCTGTCAAGAAGATAGGGGCTCAGCAGGTGGCACAGATCCTGTAAGAAAAGATTTGACCTTAATGGAGGTGCTCTTTGATCTTCTGCAAATTTACTGAGTTGAGCAACTGAACACAGTAGTGCCCTTCAGAAAAGGAAGAAACTAAACAAAAATAATAATAATATATGTAATAATAATAATAATTAATCTACCGGTATGACTTTGTTGGAGTGACATAAATCAGGGGTCAAAATTAGTAACTTGGGGATGGTGGCATCTGACAATATTTAGATAGACACACATCTAGGCCAGTATGTGTGGCGAATGAGCAGAGCGAGTTGTTTGATGGGTTAAAGCAAGGGTGTGTGATGTCCCCATTGCTGTTCAATATATATCTATATGGATGGAGTCATGAAAGAAATACCCAGTACAAGGAAGAGCAGTGGATGTTGGTGTACCTCTGATAAAGGAAGAAAAAGAGTGGAGGTTGCCCGTACTGCTGTTTGCTGATGAGCGATAGTGAATGGGAGTTGTTGTTGTTGTTCCCCAAGCTGCCTGGCCGAACAGCCCCAAGGCCCCGAGCAAGGTCAAGGCCATAACCGAGCGCCCCCACAGAACCCTCCCCGCCGACCACAATAAAGCCTGGGTGACCGAAGCCACTCATGGCGGGGAGCTGAGGAGGGTGCAGAAACGCCCGGGAAACCAAAGCCCCACACAGGGCCGTGCCCCTCAGCAATTATGAAGAGAAAGTTGAGGAGCAAAGGAAAAATGTGACACTTTGGCTTCCAATCTTGGTAGATTGGGAGGTCAATCCACGGAAGAGACGCCGTCACTTGAGATCTAGAAAATATAAAAGTAAAAGGAACAGTCAGAGTAAGCTATGGGTATGGCAGAGATCGCTCAGTTCTCACTCTGATAGGCCAGCCCATCACCACAGTGAATGGGACTTGCAGGGGGCTGGTAAATATGTTTAGAACAGTGTGTGAAAACGGAATCTGAAGGTAAATGCGAGGAAGAGCAAGTGTGAGGTGAGGTTCAACGGTCAGGTTATCGAGAATGTCAGCTTATTAAAGTATTTGGGCAGTGTGTTGAGTAAAGATGGGAGTATGGATGAAGAAGTGCGGGAGAGGGTGCAACAGGGGAAGAGGTAGGAACGCTGAAATCAGTAACAAGAAATAGGGTGGTCAGCATGGAAGTAAAGAAGTCCTTGTGTGGCAGTGTGGTAATCCCAACATTGATTTACGGGAGCGAAGCATGGATGTTGGTGAAGAGAATCAAACCAACAGTGAGAGGGTTGGAAATGAGTTACTTGAGAAGTGCATACGGAGTTACATGGAGGGATAGATAGACGAATGAGGAAGTACGACAGAGGTGTGGTGTGGATGTAGATGTGCTGGAAAGTGTGAAAAGGAATACGGTACCGTACCTTGAGAAGGTTCGGTCATGATGTGGAACGTATGGGAAGCGAGAGAATGACTAAGAGAGTGTACAAGAGTAAGGTGGAAGGACAGAGAGGGCGAGGTAGACCGAGTGAGAGGTGGAAGGATGAAGTATATGAGTGAAGGCGGTGCTGGATGGAAGGATGGGCGTCGACTGACTGGGGACAGAAGTGCATGGGGCCGTTTCGTTCGTGGCCACCCCTTCGGGGATCACGGCGTCCGGCAATAGATAGATAGACATCTAGGCCAAATTTTATTAATTGAACAATGCAAAGTGATTCGCAAATAATTAAATTAAAGTTAGGTTAGGCTGCGGCAAGTGATTATTGAGATAAATTAAGGTCACACATCAAAAGAATCATAGGTTACTAAACATTCTTACAAAACTATTATAATTAAATTAAGAAACTTAATTTAAAGATCAAATAATTGTAGGGAAAAGGCTCGCACATTCGTGCTCACGACCATTACGTTTGCGTCTAATTTGCTCACATTTGGGTCCTCATCCCCCAAGGACTTATTGTCATCATCATATACATTCCCAACATGGAGTAAATAACAGCTGGCCATAGGATAATTCAGGAAAAAGCGGTCAAATTAGACACTTGTAACGGTCGT
This sequence comes from Paralithodes platypus, assembly GCA_032716605.1. Taxonomy (NCBI): domain Eukaryota; kingdom Metazoa; phylum Arthropoda; class Malacostraca; order Decapoda; family Lithodidae; genus Paralithodes; species Paralithodes platypus. The sequence continues at coordinate 6,179,123 of CM064518.1, forward strand.
GACCGCAAGTCGCTGCGGCGAGCGCCATCGCCTTATCCAAATAATAATTTTGATAATTTCATTCTTTGGCACAGGCATAGGGCTAAGCTATAGGCTATAGCCTATGCATAATGTTGGTTGGTTGAATTTTCGAAGAGGACAATTATGAAATTATTTTTAATTGTTCTGTATGCTCTACAGTATTTTACATACAGTACACGTAGGTCCTACGGTACTTTAACGTGCGATAGGTCTTTATATGCTTGCGGAAATTCTGAATAAATGAAATTCCCAATCCCCTCGCCCCCTCCTAACAAGAGTGCTACTAGGATAGGTTAGGTAAGGTTGTTAGGTTAGGCTAATGTCTTTTCAAAGTTGACTGTAGGCCTATGTCAAATAAAATGCCGTAAAAAAATAACTAGGGCCTAGTAAAAAGTCTGTCCACGGTCTATTAAATTTTTACCGAAAATTTCAATAAGTCCTGGTGGGGTGAGATGAATTCTGTATCCCAAGGCTAACTGTTATTGTCATATATAGCCTAGCTTATTCTTGTAATTTTATTGTCTTTAACCCCACATTTTCCTTGATGTTCATAGCCCTCCCCAGTCCCCACTAGTGAGGGCTGTTTTTAAATAGGCCTAGTTGGAAAATGGGTAAATAGGCTACTAATTTCTGCTCCAAATCTTTATAATACAACACTAGGCTATATCTGAAGGACAAAAACACACATAACCCAAAATAGGGTACCAGTACTTACTAAAATCGCTGTTGGAGCTAAAAGTCAGGTTTAGGCTACTATATTTTCCACAATACATAGGCTTTACCGGTGTATAGGCCCTATATATATATATATATATATATATATATATATATATATATATATATATATATATATATATATAGCCTAGGCCTAGGCTATATATATATATACAGTATACAGGGTGTTTCATAAATACCTTTCATAAATTTCAGAATGAATAGACCTAGCAATAATAAATATACTGTACTATGTGACGGTTTTGGAAATTTCTCATATTTACCGGGATATTACACATTTTAGTTTAAATAGGAAAGTCTAGGCCCGGATGAACACAATCAGTAGATTACCATCACCTCACAACAGCATCACAGCAGAAAATCCACATGCAACAACAACGAGGGGACATCAGGAACGCTTTTCGATTAATGTTTGGGCCGGTATTCTTGGTGACCATCTAATCGGACCTTTTATGTTACCACAACGACTTACAGGCAATGTGTAGGCCTACACCAGATTTCTGCAGGATGACTTACCCATACTACTTGAAGATGTGCCTCTCAGAACACGTAAACAAATGTGGTTCATGCAGGATGGGGGGCTCCAGCTCACTTTGCACGAGGTACAAGGGATTTCCTTAATGTTATGTACCCTGATAAGTGGATAGGCCGTGGTGGTCCCATCGCCTGGCCACCTACCCGGACCTAACTCCACTTGACTTGTATCTTTGGGGACACTTGAAGAGCAGGGTGTATGCTACACAAATCAACACCCGTCAGCAACTGTGGCAACGAGTTCAAGAGGCATGCAGAGAAGTAAGAAACACACCAGGGATATTTGAAAGAGTGCGACAGTCTCTTATGCGCCGAGCCCAAGCCTGTATCAACGAGGGTGGGAGAAACTTCGAGCAACTATTGTAAATACTGTAAAATACATTGATGTTCAAACATTTATGACAAAATAAAGTAATTGAGGTGATGGTAATCTACTGATTGTGTTCATCCCCTAGACTTTCCTATTTAAACTAAAATGTGTAATATCCCGGTAAATATGAGAAATTTCCAAAACCGTCACATAGTAAAGTATATTTATTATTGCTGGGTCTATTCATTCTGAAATTTATGAAAGGTATTTATGAAACACCCTGTATAGCCTAGGCCTATATATATATATATATATCTTGTGAAGGCTGGGCTAGGCCTATTTTATATGTACATAATAAACTTGTCATTGACCAGTAATTTGTAAAACATTACAGTAGCCTACAGTACTTACTTAGGCCTAGCCTATAGAACATAATAGAAGTTAGGCCTAGCCTAGACTTCACAAATATTTCAGCTTAGGCTATATTATCCTAGGCCTAGCCTATCTGTACTTTGTGTTGGGATTAGGATATTCCCCTGTTACGATTTAACATATTCCTATTCAGGCTATCCAATCATCATTGCATCCATTGAACTAGGCTAGGCTATGCAAAGTTGCTTTCAAATTAATTTGGGTTGGCCTAGACCTAACCTACGTAGGTTAGGTAGGCCTAATGAATTATGAATTATGTTGATAAGGTTGACCGTTGATAGGACAGTTAATTACAAAAACAACATTAAAGTAGGCATAGGCTAGCCTAGCCTAGGCCTAAACATTTAAAATATCACATCTAATGCAGAAATGGAAAACACAATTAGGGTTTGATGTCAAAATCAGTAGCCTAGCCTAGTTTTGAAAAAAATAAATGAGTATTAGGCCTAGTTTTGACACAGCAGTGGCGCACCACGACTGCGAGGCTGGGGCCTCTGGATATATCAAGTAACTAAAGTATGTAGGCTAAACATAGGCCTAATTATAAATGACTAACCTCAACTGTGGTCCTTTGCATGCGGAAGTGAGACTTGAATACTAGATCCGAGTACGCTGGGACGATGAGTTCCACATAATTGGGAATGGTGACAGGTCGAGGTCGCTCTCTCACCGCTACAGCTTCCACGTACTCGTCAAGGGCCTCGTCTCTTGCAATGACTGCTTCGACGGCATCCAGTAGTCCTCTATCGTCAAGCTCTGCGACACAGACAATTCCTGCAGCCAGGGGGAGGTCTGCCATATCCTCTTGTTTGTTGTAGGCTTGTTTGGATAGGCTGGATAGCGTCCGTGTAGATCTGTTGGACCTTGGTAGCGTAATAGATTTGGCGCCTTTTGTCAATTTTCATGGACGGATGGTTCTTAGCTAGGCCTATCACATTTAAAGTTATTATATTAGTAATACTATAGATTGCGTATTGTGTTTCCCCTTCTTGAATACAATTTATGTAAATATTAAACACACTACAACAAATAGGCGAAAAATAAAGCAATTCTTGTTGCGATATCAGTTTGTTATTGTTTACAAAGCTCTGGCAGACCGATCGGCGATCTGTGTCGTTCGGTAGTGAAATCGAAACACCGTTCGGTCAAGCGCTATCAGACGAATCGGCGATAGGTCTGCCGAACGCGCCTCTGGTAAAGAGAAGGAGCGGGTGGGTGTGGGAGCTGGGTGGTAGGGAGGGAAGCAGTAGGGTTGTTTGGTGATGTGCAATGCCATATGGAGACTCAATTATTGACACTAATATATGATCTCGATTTTATTACGACGAAGCATTACTTAATAAGAAGTGAAATATAAGGAAATTGTTTTCAGCTTAGGTAGGATATGATTAAAGTCAATGAGGTCAATCAATCCTTTTATTCAAGCAAATCTAATAATATAGTGGTGTAATAGATGGTGTAATGGTTTAAGTCTTTATGATCTGTATGTAGTAACCCAGGTTCGAATCTCGGGTTAATCATTTGCTTGCATTGATTTCATTGGGAGGAGTTTGGTGTTGGGAGTGAAATATATATATATTTGATTAACCTGAGTGAAGTAGAACAAAAACCGCGCTATGATTATAAGGAGAGGGCTAACAACATATTGATAGGATTTTCTAAAAGTTATTTTTAGCGTGGTTAATGTTGTTATGGAATATAAAACACCCACAAGAGGACCTATCCCCTAAGAAAAGGGCAACTTATGCCAGTTTACTGAAGGATTTACAGGATTGGCCACTCAATATAGGGTCCGTTCGACTCCGAGGCCACCTATGTATCTTTGTATCACTACTTTTCTGCAGTGGTGTGCGGCTAGTCCATCCACTAGCCTGCTTCACCCTTAGGTAAACAGTACGGATGTGTATAAGGGTTTCTCTCCTAGACAGGTTGTGGATCAAGGCTGACGAGTCCCATCCCCCCCCGGATATTTAAATAGTTATCTCTTCTAGATGGGTTGTCGACCAAGACAATGAGTCCCATTCACTCGGTATGATAAAATGCCAGGAAATGTACTACCAGGCGTTAACCTCCTGGGAGAAAATAGCAGCAAACCAGATCTACTAATGCCAAATTTCGAGCTATATAAACTACTACACATGCCTCAACCACTGTCTACCTATACTGATGTTGTCCCACAACAGAAGTACCTGGACTACCTGGACAACCCGGAAGACTTCAACATCATTACCATGTCAAAACTTATCAGCAGCTCACCATCCAGTTCTCTGTCCATGTTGTGTAGAGTTCCCTGCGCTACCACCTTACACAGGATCATCAGTTTTGGTGACGTCTAGCAGTTCTGCATTTGATATTGCTGTTTGATATTGCATAATCTAACAGAGCTATATGTATTGGTATTTGTCAGCCAAATGAAATAATGTGATGGAAGTGCAAGCAACTGTACTAATGTGGATGTGCTTCCCTTACAACTGGCAGCAGTACTTTTTGTATCACATGCAGTGATAACATTATTTTGTTTACAAATGACTGTACCGTAGTAATTTGTGTGTGACTAGCATCCATAGCTTTGTCTGAGACTGGTAGCCATCAACTAACAGTGTGTAGGTTACCACTGATGGTTGGTGCTTTGTGTACCATTGGCACCTCCAACATTATGTTTACCACTAGTGCACCTGCAGAGCTCACTGAAGGTTATTGTCCTAATAGGCAAATAAGTTGCTTGGTAAATGGGCCGATGTATATAAAGATGAATAGCCCGGTACTGGAGGACTATATATTAAGAGAGTAAAGACGATGACTATGGTGACCCTAGATGTTGTTTATTGAGATGTTTATGGCCATTATACAGTATAAGCCACTTCCTCACCTGCTGCTGTCTCATCTCTCACGAGAAACTCACTGTAAGGGAGATATTTGTTGTTGTTTTCTGGTTCCCCTTCTCTCTTATGTCTTGCCCCATTTGTTAGGAGATTTAAATACATTCACCCCATTAGTTTGGCGATGTTTATAACTTTCGCCCCCATTTTTCTGTCAATTTTGAGACATTATTGAGATATTTTTCTACCTAAAAATGCACACATTAATATCGAAAGGGAGTCTTTAGGGTGTTTTTACAGGGAAGTAGATATGCTAGTGTTAGTTTCTGTTTGCACTAGCTTTTACTCCTTTAAAACTTATCTTACATTAAGTTCGCTTTGTACATAAAACTAGCAATTAATTTGACGTGGTACCAGTAATGTTATTATCCTTTTCATTTGCGTATTTCACATATTTAAAACAATATATATCCTTTCTTCATTTGATTATATACAATATTTAGTTCTGAATTTCTGTTAGGGTGACTGAATGGTAAAGGAACTCTGGGAGTGGTCAGATCTGCAGAATGGAGATATTAGAGTATTGCTCAAGATCCAGATTTCTTTGATCTGGGACATTAGGAGGGAGAGAGAGAGAGAGAGAGAGAGAGAGAGAGAGAGAGAGAGAGAGAGAGAGAGAGAGTTCTCAGACAATCGTAGTTCTATGAGGGTCATTATCCATATTGGTTTGTAATCCCTATATTTTCAAGCAACATGTATTCGTTATAATTGTGCTCTTCTTCGACTAATCATAATAACAAGACAAACTCAAGGGATTATCACCCCCATAATAATCATTGTTACGACCGGGTTTTCCTTAGTATATATCCTACGAAAATGTAACCAACGTCTGGGATATTTTTATGTTGTTTCACAGCTTGAAGCTGCCCTTATTCTTAACCAACGCATCTTAGTATATTTTATTCTCGATAGTTGATTGTTTCATTATAATATATAAGATGTAAGTCTAGTGAGAGTGGGAGGAGACGAGCGGGAGAGAGAGACCGGCTGGGGGACGTTGCTTCGCGCGGGCGCGGAGAGTCTTGCTTGGGACGAGCCTGATGTTGCCAATTTGATCGCAACGTTAGGCTTAGTTTCGACTCACGCAAGAGGTAGAGGATTTTGACCCGGCAACGGTGTTGAGTGTTGCCAAGCATAGGATGTATTTCGCATGCCTAGGGTGGGGTCCAGACAGATTCAAGACTTAGAGCTCACCTCACTGTCGTACCCTTCGGACCCCCTTGATATCTATCCCTCTCAACCCCATTTAGAAACTTTCTCTCTTACTTTGCATACCTTCCTTCCACTACTTCACCAGTCTATTTAATTACCCCATCCCCTTGATAGACCTTATATCTATTATTGTATTAACGACGAGCTCTCAGATAACTAGATAGGATTTTGGGCCTTATGCAGAGATGTAATTGTTAATGAGACCTAGGAAGCTTTTTTGTTGTCTCATATTTGGTGGTTTCATGCTTGCTAGTGTGTTCTTGTGGCAGGTGAGCAGGGGCTAGACCGGAGGGGAGGCTTTTTGCGATCCTTTAAGTAAAGTCTGCTGGTGCGAGTCAATGGACCCGCACGACTTTACTAGGATACCCGTGGGAGTCTGGGGGCATTTTCTTGTCTGTGTCCCTGTGTGTCTAGTGTTGTGTTGTATGAGGGCCCTTGCCTAGTCCACTCAGCACTGCACTAGGACGTCTTGCTTTTGTTTTAGGGTCGCCAGGAGAGAGTCAGATACTTGGGATCTGAGTCTCTCAAGAGAGCACCCTTTCAATTAGAGTAATTTGGCGCACAGACTTGGGAACGTCCCTAGGCTAGAGCAGGTAGCTCAGCCCGGGTATCCGAAGCCTATATCCTTCCGGCTAGACCTCTGCCACCTGGCAGATTAACAGCTAGGGGTTTATTATTTCTGCATGCTTGTTATTGTGCCACAGTTTACCGTTTTTGTGAGCATTGTGAGTCAGGGTGTGGCTTAGAGACTCTGTCCGAGCCGGCTTGACTGACTAAGAGCACACCGGTATGTGGTTATGTTGCGAGTTGCTACCTTTATTTAATTATACCTATGCCATTATACACTGTATGGCCTATCACTAGTATTTATTCCTGCTTATGAGTTGAGAGTTCTCTAAATCCGTAACGTACTTTCTTTGCTTAGCATCAGATCCTACAGTAGCCGCATGCAGTTTAGAAACCTGCATCTTGTCTACCTGTACGATGTTTTGAGGACTGTTTGCTTTCACCTTCTTTCACGCAGGGGTGATTAGTTGTATTAATTAACGTAACGTTAAATGTACTTTCTTCTAGTTTGTTATTAAATTGTTTCTGCAATTTAATTCCGTTATCTATCTTTTCCTTGAAGCTTTACATCAACTTAATTGTGTGATATTTTATATAGCCTGCTTGACTATCAGCAGTCTATAGTGCGTGCACCCTGTAACCGAGTCATAGGATACCTCGTTGTCCAGGCAGGACTCTTGACGGTTTAGGGTGGTTTGTTGCCTGGGTTTATAGATAAGGGTTGGATCTAGCGTTCTCCGTTGTTGCTTGTTGCCGCATACCTAGTCCAATAGAAAGAGCCCAGTGTTTATATATCCCAGGACGTAACAAATGGCGACCTTGCATAGGATTTACTGAACAGAGGAATATAGTGGTCATTTGTTTTGAGATTCCTTATGATTAGAGGAATACAGTGGACATAGAGTGTTTTTTTTGGAGCAACCAATATAACACATTAAAGACTTTAAATAACATTAGTATATACATACTTGCATAGGAGATAAGGCACATTCTATAACGGTGATAATTACTGCAGTACACAAACATGTCTAATACATCAGAACACAGTGATGGGTCAGGTCACGATACGGGCTCGGAGGGAGAAAGACCTGTGGAGTGGCTAGTCGATAGGGAGGAGGGTGCTAGAAGATTATTAGAGGTGCCCCTTACCGCTGCCAGGGTGTTAAAGCTGAATAAGTATGGCTTAAAGTGTGTGGCAGGTCTTCAGGGTCACCAGGGTTTAAGTGGCATGAGGAAAGATCAGCTGAGGACTTTGATATTGGATTTAGAAGGGAGAAACCTGGGTGGAGAGGCGACTGGGGGCCCCGGTCCCCGGTCCACTCTACCCCCGTATCAAACGTCAGGGTGCTTGAATTTAGTACATACCCCCAAGTTGATGGTCAATGGCAGCGTGGAATTCAATCACAGGGACCCTCTCCATTAAATGCACCTTCCCCTCCTCAAGGGTTAACTCCAGATTTGTTGTTTCGGCTTGAGATGGCCAAGGTTGAGGCTGCCGAGAGACAGGCTAGAGCTCAGGCTGAGGCCGCAGAGAGAACAGCTATACGAGAGGCTGAACTGCAGGCAGAGTCTACTAGGTATCGGGCTGACAGGGAGCTGGAGAGATCTCGAGTGGAGGTAACAGGGCGAAATATTGGGGGAGGTAACAGACATCGGGACCAATCATTGTCGCACCTGCTTAAACTAGTTCCTGTGTTCGATGAATCATGTGTGACTGAGTTTTTTATGCGATTTGAGAAGTGTCAGGAACACCAGTGGCCTCAGGAAAAGTGGGCAGCATTAGTTTCATCAAGACTCCTAGGAAAGGGGCTAAAAGCGTATGATGCACTACCTTTAGAGTCCTGTGTAGTTTATGATGAGCTAAAGAAGGCTGTGCTACGGGCCTATGAGTTACAACCAGAAACTTACCGCTTGAAGTTTCGGGGTGTTACTAAGGGCAAGGATAGTACCTTCCTAGAACACGCCCGGGACTTGTCTGATGCACTACGACATTGGCTGCGTTCCGAGAGGGCAGCTACTTTTGAGGAGTTGAGTGAGCTGGTTCTCTTGGAGCAGTACTTTAAGTGCACAGGCGGGGACTTAACATTAAATATAAAGGAAATAAATCCTAGAACTCTCCAGGAGGCAGCAGAAATGGCTGACCTCCGACTGTCATTAATTCGAGGGTGCGAAGCAGCAGCTAGGAGTGAGTCGGGTGCAAAGGATCGTACCCCTCCCCCTCCCAAGAATTTTGATACACATAAATACACAAAACCATGTAGCACTGACAATAAAACTGAACATAAACCAAATACCGTCCCGTATAAGAAGTCTAATGGTACCTCCCACTCCCAAGGGAAACCAAAGAGTAAAGAGTGCTTTGCATGTCACAAGGAGGGTCACTTTGCAAATGGTTGTCCGAACAAGCCACCAAACAAGGTTGTGTCATTGGCCCGCAGCATAGGGGTGTCGCCTATATCTTCTGAGTGTGCCAAGGGTAGTTCGTCAGAGGTTGGGACACAGCCTGTGTTCAAGAGTCCGGAAGGCTCGAACCCTGTCCGCGACGTCTTTGGGGGTCATAGAGGGCATGGTTTTGTGAGGTGGGCTGGCGAAAGGCGAGGAATTAAGCTATTGCGTGATATGGGGGCTTCTCAGACCTTGTTAAGGGGACCGACCGGTTAATTTAGGCTTAAAAAACTCGAAATCCTGAAAACACCAATAGGTGTTTACTCAACAAGAGTCAACATCCCTTCATAAGCCAGTGAAATGTTATTAGTGAAAACCCATTGGAAACAGTATTTTTTTATGTTTTCAAAACTTTTCCTGTAATTCTAAAAACGTTATATAGCGAACTTTGAATTTAACATGCTCAGTAACTACTGGTCGTACGAGGAGCATACCTATATAAATCGAAAGAACGTAAGCTACTCTACAACCTACCATACGCTTTATCTTCTACTTTGCCATGTTCACGCATAAAATATTGTAAATCTAAAAAACAAAAGTAAAAATGTTCTCCTAATGACCTTAGACTTTCACCTGTTTTTCTCAGAACCTATATTGCCGCACTATCGGATGTTATTTTACAGTTATTATTGGACCTATAGGAATGGTGTATTTTTTTTTTTTTTTTTTTTTTTAAGAGACAATGAACGGAGGAAGGAAAAACACAGATAAAACAAAAAGGTCCATGTGCCTAAAGGCATCCTCCATTCATAAAATGTTTGTAACAACTGGATTTAAACATTTGTTGATTGTAAGTTTGTGGAAAGCAATTCGAGGGAAGTGAATTCCAAAGAGTAGTAGCTCTGGGGATAAATGAATTCTGATAAGCAGAAGTTCTGCATTGTGGAGGAGAAAGTGTAAATTCATGGGCGCTCTCAGCTGCCCTAGTTCTACGGGGAAAGATGTGGAGAGGCGGCACAATTGAAGCAAGTTCCTCGGAACAATTGCTGTGAAAATATCTGTAGAATAATGCAAGGGATGCAACGTTTCTTCGTATGGCTAATGTAGGAAGGTCCTGTGTGATTGCAGGGTTATTGATTAATCTAATAGCTTTATTTTGAATTTTGTCCAACTGCCTCAATGCAACCACTCCACTTCCACCCCACAGAGGTGAACAGTAATCCATCTGAGAGCGCACATGACTTTTATATATTACGGCCAACTGCTCGTCAGTGAAGAATTCTCGAACTCTGTACAGGAGTCCCAGTTTTTTAGAGGCATTCTTAGCAATGCTTCTAACATAATGTGTCCAGCTCAAGTTAGTAGTTAATGTTACACCGAGAATGTCAATACTAGGGGAAGTGGGAATATTTACATCATTAACAAATATATAGGAGTCAGTGAGATTCTGTCGGTTAGAAAATTGAATGTACTTGGTTTTCTGTGCATTAAAGGAAACTAGATTCTCTTGTCCCCATTCATTAATTCTAGAAAGGTCCTGGTTCAGAGAAATTGCAGTGTTTATTTTTGAATTTATAAGATCGGGTTGGGTGAAAGAATTGGTAAATGTGAAGGAACTGTGGAGTGTTGAGTCATCTGCGTAGGAATGTATTGGATTATGAGTGGTAGATATGAGATCATTGATATGAATGAGGAACAGAGTTGGGGCCAAAACTGATCCCTGGGGAACACCAGCATTTATTGAGTGAAATTGAGAATAAAGGCCATCTACCATTACACGTATTTTTCTGTTATGAAGATAAGAAGAAATTAGTGGAACTAATGATGCAAGGCCGTAGTGTGACATCTTCGACAATAAGGATTGATGCCAGACTCTATCAAATGCCTTTGATATATCCAGTGCTATTGTATGTGTTTCACCATGTTGGTCTGTAGCTTGGTTGATTTGATGCGTAAGAAGGCAAAGAATGTCTGCAGTTGATCGACATCGTCTAAAACCATATTGCCTATCACTGATTAATTTATTATTCTCCAGATGCTTAATTATGTGATTATTTAATATAATTTCAAAAACTTTGCCAAGAGTGGAAGTTATAGCTATTGGTCTGTAGTTTGATGGATCTGAAGAGGCACCTTTTTTAGGAACTGGATGGATGTTTGCTTCTTTCCAGGGTACTGGGAAGCATGAGGTATGAGTACACAGACGGAAAATTTTTGCCAATACAGGAGCGAGCACCAAGGAGCAATTCTTAAGTACTATTGGAGGAATTTCATCTGGACCAGGAGCCTTATCTACTGAGAGATTCTGCAAAATAGTTTTGACATGTCTGGTGTGGATCTTAAGTGAGGGAATTTCAGGTGAATTAAAATTAAGTACAGGGACATCTTGATTTATTTCATCTAAGGTTGAGTTGGTGGAGAAAATATCTGCAAGAAGGTTAGCTTTACCTCGTGGGTCACTTACAAGATTGCCAGTCGGAGATTTTAATGGTGGAATGGATGAAGCAGTAGTGAAGTTGGATTTGAATGAGTTAAGAGTAGACCAAAATATTTTGTTATCATTTGGATTATTTAGAAGTTTATTTGCCTGCTTATGGAGAAAGTTTGATTTAGTTAGGTTTAATACAGTTTTGGCATGATTTCTGATGTTTCTAAAGTAATTAAAGGCTTCATGTGTTTTTGATCTTGTGTATGCATTGTAGGCTATTGCTTTTTGTTCAGTTACTCTAGCACAATTATGGTCAAACCATTTAGGTGAATTAGATCTTTTACTGTACTTTTGATGAGGAATAAAAGTTTCCATTCCAATTTTTACAAAATCTTGTATGTGGCTCAAGGTGGAGTGTGCATCATTAGAAAAGAAAGAGGTCCAGGGAATATCAATAAAGAAACCTTGAAGACCCTCCCAGTCTGCCCTATCGTAATGCCATTTAGTCACCAAAACAGGTTCAGAGTGGGAAGGTGTGGTAGGTGATACACAGGTGGCCTGTATCAGACAGTGATCAGAAGATCCAAGTGGGGACCTCACTGTAACATCATAATTTTCTGAATTGGTTGTTAAAAATAAGTCCAGTAGGTGGGAATTATGATTAGGATTATCTGGTACACGGGTGGGTTGGTTGACTAGTTGAATGAGATTAAATGAGTCTGCAAATAGCTCACATTCAAGACCAGCATCATCAGTCCTGGCTGAATGAGTGAGCCATTCAACATTATGGACATTAAAATCACCCAACACAGTGATTTCAGAAGAAGCATTTAAGTTGAGGACACTGAGTTGTGAGGACAGAGAATCAAAAAGACTTTGCTCTGGAGGAGTATTTGGGGAACGGTAGATGCAACATATGTATTTAAATTTACCAGCAGAAATTAATTTGTATATAGAATAATCAAAATAGGGACAATTGAAACTAGTAACCTCCTCCAGGGCAATTTCAGATTTTGCGAAGCAACATACACCACCTTTAGGTCTGAAATTTTGGAGCAGTTGATAACCTGGAAAATTAAATCTAGATGTGTCAGATGTGGATGTTACTTGAGTCTCTGTCAAAAAAAGGAGAGTAGGGGATTCTGCTTGAAGAAATTGGTGTACAGAATTGATGTTAGAGTGAAGTCCCCTTATATTACTAAAGAAATAGCTGTACTGACAAGCAGCTTTGGGACGTTGCAATGCTCTTGACACAGTCGCATGATGACGACCGGGAGGGCCCTGTGTCAATAACCCAACCCTGCCGGGGGTGGATATCCGAGGGACCACCAGGTTTATACCATTGGAAAGGTAATTAAAAACACTAAAAGGCCTACAAACCAAATTTTCTCTAATAATTTAAAAATTTCACAATATGTCGTCAAATTTGTAATTTTTGTATAAATATATTCGCCTGAATCCGTCATCACCTAAATCGAACAAATACACAAAATATATAAAATGTGTTTTATAGAAACTATAGATACACCTTTTGTGAGTTGTTTGATCACATAAAACATGTGCTATGGGGATTTCTGTAGGAGTTTATCATTTTCTGCAGTACTATGATTTTCAACATTTGTTTACCTAAATTGCAAGAAAAAAGCAAAATTTTTTTTTTTTTTTTTTTTTTTATCTAGTTTTATGGTCATATACACCTGTGCCAAATTTCATTTAAATTGATAGTAAGACCTGGAAGTAGCGTAATTATCCGGTCGGTCCCCTTAAAGAACTTTACTGGTAGGCCGATTAACGCTGCTCGGGTGGTGGTAGTTCAGGGGATCAATGCTACGAAGTCCTACCCGCTGGTGCGGATGGAGCTGGAGGTGGGTGGTGTGGCGAAGGAGCTGGATGTCGGAATTGTAGAGAACTTGCCTGTTGGGGGCGTCGACCTCCTCCTCGGCAACGACTTTGCGGTGCCTGCTTCTAAGGTTTCACCCTTGGTCGTTGCCGAGAAGGCGGCCGACGTTAGTAGGGAGGAACAGCAGTGGGTTGAGAAGTGTAGCGTACAAACCATGGCGTGTGTTGTGACGCGTTCTAAGACATCCGGAGCCTTGCAGCCACCACCTCAGTCTATCAAACCGCGGAGGAAAGGTCACAAGAAAACGGGAAGTGTTGGTCAATTGGAGAGTTTTGAGCCGGCAGTGTTTCTTGGTGACTCATTATTGACACCTATGTTAGAGTCTGGAGAGGCCCCAGGACCTATCACAGCTAGTGAGGAGGTAGGGCAGGAAGAGACTCCGAGGCAGCAACGTTACACACGGAGAGAAAAAAGGGTTGCTCAGTTTGATATTGGGGGAGGACTTGGGTTGCTTCGGAAGCATCTAGACAGGTTGGTTCCCTCAGATATTTGTAAACTGCAGTTGGAGGATCCGGAAGTTCAGAAGTGTGGTAATGGTGCTGTCGAGATCAAACACGAGGAGTGGGAAACATGTCATGTGAACCTGTTGGAGGAGTTTGTGAGGCAACCACCTGAGCAGCCTACTGTCCCTGCGTTGGTCTGCAGCGGCTAAGGTGGAGAAGGAGAGGGGGGCAGTAGGGCACAGGTGGAGGAGAGTAGGGATTGTCATGTCTCGGCGGAGCAGTGGGCGGGGGACTCGAGTCTGGTGGCTGTGGAAGCGCTAGAGCACCTGCCTGAGCAGCAGTGTGCAGCGCTCCAGCACCAGCTCGGTTCATACCCCACTGGTCGTGCCGAGCCCCTGAGCCTCACAACTCGGGCGGTGCAAGATGTTCCGCGGGCAGGTCACGTGAATGTTGAAAGACCGTTAGCCTCGTTTTTTCGGTGGTTCAAGGTGGGCGACGAGGCTTTGGCATGGTTGCCAGGTCAGGGTCGACCCATGCCTGCCAAGGGTGGTGGTCAAAACGAGGACTTTGAGCATGTGTTATCTGAGAGCTTCAGCATATAATACGATGGCCGATATATGAAATCGTGCAGAACCAAAGGGAAGTTATGATATTAAATAGAGTAGAAGAATGAGAGGTAAGAAGTTGAGAGAAAGTGCTCTATAGCTAGAAGTCGGGAGACAGGGGGGCAAGGGACATGTGAAGGGTATGCTAGTCAGGAAAGCTCTGAGGAAGGAACTCTTCAGGACCCCTCCAGGATCACACACAAAGGCATGGTGGTCAGCCAATCACAGACTGCTACATCACCAGGCAGCAGGGCTGCAGAAGGCGCCAGGAACCACCAGCTAATCAAGAAGCGTGAGACGGCACGCGCGCGAGCCTACAAAGCGAGGGGGGAGGCAGCACATGTATACGCACACCCACACTACCACCCCACTGCCTATATTATTATCTCTCCTTAACTATATACAATGCATCCTATGTTCAACTCATGATATAAAATGCTTCCCGTTGTCACAGACGAAAATAAAGACCTCCACGGGACTGTCTGTAACAACACGAACACTATGAAAGAAAGAACAACATTGTAGATAGACTGTAGCCAAATACCTTGCCCCGGCGAGTGCTAGCGAGTGGCCAAGCGAGCGGCTGAGCCCACGTGGCGTTCTGCTGAGCTGCAGGCGTCACATCATGACTGCCATTATGTTACAGTGTTGCACACATTAATTTTACAATATATATATATATATATATATATATATATATATATATATATATATATATATTCGGCCTTCAAATCCTAGTATGCGAAGAAAGCTCCGGCAATTAGCCTTCATAACTTTTGCTTCCCTTGTGGTTAAAACAGGAACGACCGAAGCATTATTTAGATTACTAATTTCAGGCTCCAGCTATCATCTTCTCATTAGTTATAGCGGCTCAATATTATAGCGTAATTGTTCACGCTTAGACGAGGAAACCCTAGGAATGATCGGGGGTTAATGACGAGTGTTTACCAGCAGAGGTGGAGGATGGTTCGGTAGTTATGCCGGAATCACACGACAGATTTGTACTGCTACTTTTATCGTCTGGCAGCTTATAAGTAAAGTCTTTCAAATAACCATGTCACTTGAATTCATCTATCTTCAGCATTTTATCCAAGTCCAGTGCTAACAAAAAAAAAAAAAAACAAAAAAAAAAAAAAATAGGTTGCCGGAAAATACATGATTATCTAAAGTTGACGAAAATACAGTTTGTTCCGCTTGAACACCTGTCGTGGATACTGGTGCCAAAAAAGGACCCCTTGTGACCAAGTTACGCCAAATTATTTGTATGTATGTTTTGTTCGTATCAGATATTCTGCAAACTCACATAGACACAGAACCATACATACGTTATTTCAATTGCCTGGCGCTGTGGACGCCTAAACTTGAGTCAGCTGGTGTAGGGCAGGATAACAACATCAATTACTGTAAACAACTCATTGATCTCTACAAACAACTGGATGACTCAATACTAGCATGGTTTAAAGTCGCCGCAGCAGACACAACCACTCCATGTTCCATTGAGAATAGTTAGGGAGCAGAAAACTAATTCTACTTAATTGGACCCTACTAAATTTGATAGAACACTCGTGAACATTTACTACAAAAAAATATACTTTAATGATTATAGACAAATAATATATCTGTAATTAAGTGTAGTCATCACACAGTCAATAGCATTTGTTATACTTTAACACCTTACGAGCGGCCTATGCGGTTTATTTATGTGTACCGCCCAGCGGGGTGTTTTTAGCCAAAATAGGGCTGTTTACGTAATCATTTTCATGCCTAAATAAGACCCAGAACGTAAAACAAGTACCTATCCCTGAAAGGGCATGAACAGAGCTTTCGAATGACACCATAACGATCCTTGTATGATGGATAGTTTTCTTGCAATAACCGTGCAACGCGAGTGCAAAAAGCAGGTAATTCGGTACTTTCGGTACATAATTGAGTATGTAGCGAGTGAGAGAGGGAGGAGGGAGCTGAGATTTGTGTCAGTAGGTTCGCCGCGGTGGTCTGGAGCAGTCATACGCTCGCTAGTCTCCTGCCACCACTTGTCTCTCTCTCTCAGCCACATTACGTGCTGAAATTGCCACTCGAGTTATGTCGAGCGCCGCCACATAGTCCAGCTTTATTTAACTCGACTTATGTTGCGCGCCGCTAGTTATGGGTTAATAACCTAACTTATCCTGATAGTCATCAGATTGACTTCGGCTGCCACATGAGGGACTACATACCCTTAAACAAGGTAGGATGTGGGCAGGGAACCGGGTGAAACCCAGCAGTGGTGCATCCACAGCTAATCTCCACAGCCAGGAAAGTTTATGACAGAAACCTCACCTGCAGGTAGGTGGGCTCGAACCTGCATTACCAGAACCAAGCTATTACAGTACAATAACTCAGTGTTCTTGGTCACTGTGGCCGATATATCTTGGCTAACAAGAACATGTGCTATGTTATGCACCTGATGACTACCCTGGCATTTGAAAATCAGACAGTGTGTTGGAAATTGTCGATCGTGTTGCTGGTAATTTTACTCCTAATGTTAGACTGATGACGGTGCAGTACCTTCCAGACCGTGGAATAATCATTAGTCTAAATACCAACCTCGCCTCCTTGTTCAGCAATCCTGTTCTTGTAGTTGAGAGAGAGAGAAAGGAAGAGATACACCATATCATTGTTGACAGTATTATGTTGTACTACCACTATTATACAACACTTGTTTATTATTCCTTGGCAGAGAGAGCAGGTGAAGCATGAACAAAAAGGAACACGTTAAGGTCAGGTGTCTTACTTGTGTATGAATTAATTATATAATTATCGTACTTTATTGCCAAACAGAATGCTAATAATCCTAAGTAATTCTAAAATTCAAAAGTGGAATTATTTTTTATTTTCTATGCGGATGAAGGAATAAAAGGCAAAGTTGCCTGTAACAAGTGTCTCCCCCAAATAGCAATTAGTCAAGGATCAATAATAAAAAGTATTCTGGTAAAAATAATAAGAAATAAGATTACATGTTATCAAAGAAATTAATCGGTAATATTCAAAATGTTTTTTTTTTCCTTTTCTTTTTTCTATGTGAGTGAGGGAGACAAAAGGCAGAACTGCCTGTATCGAGTGCCTCCCCCAGAGTTGAAAGAGTGACAGGGCCAAAATCAAGGGACGTTCGAGCCAAAATGCCTGGACACACGGAGTTTGAAGCAATTTAAATCATAGGAAGAGGGAAAGACTGAAGCTGGGAGAGAGTTCCAGAGCTCAACAGTTGAATAGAAGAAGACTGAGATAACGTTTCACTCTTGGGTTGGGGAGTTGCACAGAGTAGGGCTGGGATTGTGTTGCAAGATGGGTACTACATACCCTAAAAAAATAGAGGAGGTGGTATACACTGGGAAAGCTCTGAGGAACTTTGATTATTGTAGTAGCGATAGAATAGCGAGAGAGATGCAACATTGCGGCGAAGAGAGAGAGATTGCAGAGAGTTGGTGTGTGGATGGGAGTTAATAATACGAAAGGCTTTCCTTTCTACTTTGTCTAGCAGTGCGGTGTGAGAGGATCCTCCCCAAACATGTGAACAATACTCAATACAAGGATGCATTGTGCCCCTGTACAGAGCAAGAAGTTGTGCAGGGCTAAAGAACTCATTGAGGCGGTTGACCACACCCAGCTTCTGGGAGGCTGCCTTAGCAAAACTGGGAATATGATCCTTCCAAGTGAGAGCAGAAGAAAAAGAGACACTGAGAATATTGAGATCAGATAAAGGATTGATATTTGCATTGTTGAAGTGTAAGGGGTAGTCCTCTGGGGGTTCCGGATGGGTAGTAAGATGAAGAAATTGGGTTTTGGAAACAGTACACGCAACAAGGTTTTCTCTGCCCCAATTGGAAAGAGTACATTTGTTTGTAATTGGATTACTGGCTGGGGCTTTCAGGAAAATTAATTGAGTAGTGTAAGGTAGAGTCGTCTGCGTAAGAATGGATGGGATTGGAGGTACAGTTGAGAAATTTAGAAAGATAATGGGAGATAGGACAGAGCCCTGAGGAACACCGGAGTTGATAGGATGAGGAAGTGAGCGATGGCCATCCAAAACTGCAGCTATGGAACAGCCGGAAAGGAAATTAGAGACAAAGGCACATATGGAGGGATAGAAACTGAAGGAGGGTAGTTTAGAAATTAAAGATATGTGCCAGACTCTATTGAAGGCCTTCGATATGTCTAGTGCAATAGTAAAGGTCTCATTGAAGTCCCGAAAGGAGGGTGACCAAGAGTTAGTAAGATATGAAAGAAGATCACCAGTAGAGCAACCCTTAACCTGACAAGCGCGATATAGACCTAGGGGCTAGGGTAGTTATTTGTGCATTTCTAGCCTTGGATTCTGACAGAATTCGTTATATTTACAATATAGAGCATTATTTGTTTTCGGTATGCTTTTATTTTACATATATGATGTATATATGAACCTTCAAGAGTGCTAAAATAAGTTGGAAAAGCATTTGGGTGGTGAAAAACGAAGATATTGGCCAGCTGGTCATAATCCCAGGCGAGAGAGAGCCACAGGCAACCCTCCCCTCTCCCTGTCTGTGAGTCAACTGAGGCGAGCGGGGCGGTGTGTGCCGGTGTCTGGGTGTTACATAACGATCTTTTATGCAACCCACTTGTGCTACATTATCGCGGGAGAGAAAAATAACCGATAAATGATGAAAATAAGAGGAAAAATAGGTGATAATTGAGGAGGGGGGGGGGGAATAAGGTGGGGAAGGAGGGAGGGGGGGGGGGGGTGAGAAACACATGGATGAGTACTAGAGGGGAATTATCTCACCTAGAGACAAATTCCTTTGTTTTGATAGGCCCTTTTTTTTTTGGAAGGCTTTTTTTATGGTCTTGCTTCCGTGAGGCCTATCGCGTTCCCTATAGGAAGCCTTCCGTGAAGCCTATCGCGCTTGCCGGGTTAAGGAAGCCATACTGGCGATCTGAGAGTAGATTATGAGAAGAAAAATGCTTAAGAAACTTGGAAGCAAGAATAGTTTAAAACACTTTAGAGTTACAAGAGATGAGAACAATTGGACGATTGTTGGAGGGTTGAAAGCGGTCACCATTTTTTGGGAGAGGTTGAATGAGAGCAAACTTCCAGCATGAAGGGAATACGTTAGAGGAGAGACAGAGACGAAAGAGTTTGCCTAGGCAGGGAGTCAGTACGGAAGCACAGTTTTTGAGTACATCAGAAGGAACACCGTCCGGACGGTACGCCTTCTTAGTATTAAGCCCAGAGAGGGTAGAAAATACATCTTTAGAAGAGATTAGGATATTTAGCATAAGTAGGAGAGAGGGGATTGGAGAGTGAGGAATAGCACCGGAATCATTCAAGGTGGAATTTCTAGCAAATGTTTGAGCGAAGAGTTCAGCTTTGTCAGAGGAAAAAGTGATGGTTGTGCCATCAGAGTGGAAAAGATGAGGGAAAGATGAGGAAGAAAAAATGTTGGAGAGGTTTTTCGCTAGATGCCAGAAAGCTTGGGAAGAGCTAGAGTTGGACAGTTCAGTGCATTTAGTATTGATGAAAGAGTGTTTGGCAAGTCGAAGAACAGATTTGGCTTGATTCTGGGCAGAAACAAAGGAAGAATGAGATTCTTGAGTCTTAAGGCGTCGGCACCGTTTAAATGCTTCCTCCTTGTTGCAGACAGCAGTAGAAAAAGCGTGAGTAAACCAAGATTTTTTTGCATTAGACTGAGAGAAAGGAAAATGGAATGTATGCTTCCATGCTCGAGAGGATTACCTCGGTAATGCGTTCAGGACTCTCCGAGGGTCCCCGGCCACGGAAGCAAAAGTCATTCCATGGGAAATCAAAGAAGTACTGCCGAAGAGCCTCCCAGTCGGCAGTGCCAAAGTGCCACAAGCGCCGCCGGTTGGGAGGATCGAGTGGCCGTACTGGAGAGATACGACAGGTGACAGATATTAGTTTATGGTTGGAGGAGCCGAAAGGAGAGAAAAGATTTACAGTATAAGCAGAAGGGTTAGAAGTTAGAAATAAGTCAAGCATGCTGGGACGATCTCCGAAGCGATCCGGGATACGGGTGGGTCGCTGAACTAACTGCTCTAGGTCATTTAAGATAGAAAAGATGTAGGCTTGTTCACCAGGTTGGTCAGTGGATACAGGAGAGCCATTGGTGGTGGTGAACATGGAAATCTCATAAGATGGAGATTTCTGCAAAAGGAGAGATGGATAGAATGTGTTCCACTTTAGAAGTTAGATAGTCAAAGAATTTTGGATAGTCAGTAGAATTAAGGGAGAGATAGACAGCGCAAAAATATTTAGTATGAGAGTGACAAGAAAGCTTTAGCCAGAGATTTGAGAATCTAAGTTGGGAACATGAGAGAAAGCAAGATTGTTGCGTACATAGACGCAACATCCACCTTTGGCTCAAAATTGAAGATAGAGATAGTAGGAGGATACGGTGAAGGGTTTGCTGTCAGTAATTCCAGACAACTGTGTCTCGGTGAGAAAGAGAAGATCTAATAGGTATTACCTAAGAAATGTGATTGAATTTTATAATAAACTAATGTCATACTATTATTATGTTCTATCCAACAACCAACTCTACTCCTAAAATCGATTAATGAAATATTACAAACGCATGTGGCAGTCCGAATATCAACACCTTATACATTGCACCACGAAGGCAGTTATATAGTATATAAGGCTAAGACTACATTACTATACACAAGATTTAAAACTCATTGGATAAGGTGCCATATAGAAACTTTAATAATACATTTTAGATGATTTGCATTAACAGATAAATTCATACATAGATAAAAGCTTGGGTTACTGACATAAAGTGGTAATTAATGGAGTAGAATCAAAGTGGAAGCATGTTTTATAGTGGAGTGCCTCAGGTTTCGGCCATGGGTCCAGTTTTATTTCTTGGTTATATAAATTTGATTGATGTAGGGCTATTATGCACAATATCCAATAATGCCAATTATATACATCTAAGAAGCTCAGTTATGACCGAAAAATACAGAACTTCTGATTTTATTATGTTCCTTCCATATTAATTTGCTAATAAACAATATTATGTACTAACTAACCTGCCTACAGAAACGAACGCCGACGCCATTTTGTAAAAAAAAAATTTGGGGGGATTATACATATTAAATTCCAGCCAATTTTGTAGTAAATTTAAGTGCATTCATTTATCTTTTCCCCCTAGATATATTCTTGACTTTTTCTCCTCAGAGTGATTTTACTTTAAGCTAAGGGTGGTATTTGTACAAACTAACCTAGCCTAACCCAACCTGCCAAGCTTTTAACCTAATCCAAACCTAGCCTAGCCTATAGCCAGCCAATCTGTTGTTCTTATTAACTCTAGTAGATATTGTATTTAGTATCCTACTGTAGCTATATATATCTGTAATTTTAGTTGTTGCTTGCACGATCTTGTAGTAACCTTTGACTGATACATTTTGTTTTGTTTTATCTAAAAAGAGTAGGCTACAGTGACACCAGGGCCATCTGTTGATACAGTATATTAACCCCTTTTGTGCGGTCACACTTTATTTTTATATAATCTCTATTTGATGAATTGTATATTTAGTTACATATTCTGTTATATATATATATTTGTTTAAGGTTAGGTTATCACACCTGGTAGCCTATTTCTGCGTATTTCAATTTTATTATTTTCGGTTAGGCTATTCAACGCTGGTAGCCTATGGTGCGTATTTAAATTTAAAAAAAACTTTTGGTTAGGCTATCGCCCCTGGAAGCCTAATTCTGCATATCTCAATTTTTTTGTTTTCGGTTAGGCTATCACCCCTGATAACCTATTGTTGTGTATTTCAACATTGTTTTCGGTTGAAGTGATTGAAGTGTTTCTAAAGTGAGTGAAGTGTTTTAAAGTGAGTTAAGTGTTTTAAAGTGAGTGAAGTGATCTGAAGAAACTGACTGTTACCATGCCTCGCACTTGTACGAACTGTGCCAGTAGGTTTGGTGAGTCTATGTTTGTTACTGTCGATCTTCAAGTCTGCCGTCTCTGCCAGCAAACAAGAGAATTTGACAGTGAAATTAGATGAAGCCTACAACAAGATCAACGTCCTCACCATGAAGCTGGAATCACTCCAAGAGTTTGTAACACTCAACGTTGGAGTACCACAAACTTCAATTGTCACCGCAACTCCAGCAGCCACCAACGCCCCAACGTCAACTGCCAACAATTCAACACCTGCAGTAGCCATTTCATCTGACGGTTCCGATACTCAAGAAACAAATAGTAACTCTCTTCCCCCTCAAGACAACTTCCGTGTTGTTAGGAACAACGTTTGCCCCAAGACCAGGAAACCCATACCGATTACCGAGTGTCAAAACCGCTTCCAGATACTCGCAGACTCAGATGACGAAGCGGAAATAGAAGAAGTCCGGCTCGTGGGAGACTCGATGATACGTGGTCAGCTCACAGAGTTTTGCGCCAGAGCACCTAAGACCAGGAAGCGTTTTTGTATCCCTGGTGGTGGTGTGGACGACGTAGTTGCTATAGTTGACGAAGTATCTAAGCTGGCCCCTGCTAATACAATGTACGTCATCCACGTTGGATCCAACGATGTACAACGAACCCGGTCGGAAGATTTGCTTTTAAAGTACCAGCAGCTGATCAAGTCGTTTAAGGAGAAGTCATCAAGGATCATCGTCTCAGGAATCGTCCCCCGGCTTGGTGTAGAGAGCCGATTTTACAACATAGCCACCAGCACAAATCGTTGTCTAGCAAACCTCTGCAGGAAGGAAAACGTGGGATTCGTCGACACCTGGCACAATTTCTACTACGATGACTATTTGTTTTCGGACGATGGAGTTCATCTGAACCAGGTGGGAGCAGCACGTTTTGGGCGTCTTCTCAACGATGCGGTGAAGGATTTTCGGAGAAGAAATCGACTCAGCACAGGACAACCAGGAAGGAGGACCGAAGACAGCGAGGACGGCAACCTGCGAAGGAATTAAATGCTAATCTGTCAAGAATCGCGAATTTGGATAAAGCTCCACCAACACGACCCAAATTCAAAACCGCCAGGGATAATGACCGAGGACCGATGTCAGCCATGAATGTAAATGTAGATCCGATCAGAACCAAAAATTTGATTAAAGAACGTTCTGTGAGTTCTAAAACCGCAACTTTAAAGGTTTTCTATGCAAACGCTCGTAGCATACGCAATAAATTTTCAGATTTAGAGGAACTAGTGTTTACTGAAAATTATGATGTGATTGGTATAACAGAATCTTGGCTCAATACAGTAGATAGAGACTTTTTAGCAGAGTATTCACTTCCCGGTTATGTAATGTTTGAGAAAAGCCGAATAAATAAAAATGGAGGTGGCGTTTTTATTTTATATCAAAGAAAGTCTTAACCCGACCCTCTTGTCAAAACCTCAAATTGTGAACGTCGACACATCTTTTGTGCTAATAAAGAATAATAAAGGTACAAAACTAATACTTGCATTAATATACAGACCTCCAGCTCAATCAGTGCAAACTGACCGAGAAATTTATGAACAAATTGCAGATGTAAGTAACTCACAAGATACCGTATTTTTTGGCGACTTTAATTTACCTGTGACCAAGTGGGGCGATACTCTTACTTCACACTCCGGACACGACTTGTATACGAACTTGCAAGAGAGTTCGCTTTATCAATTTGTTCGAACACCGACCCGTGGTAATAACGTTCTTGACATTGTACTTGCAACAAAAGAAGAATTAATAGAGAATTTGAATGTTGGTGATGAATTCAGTAACAGCGACCATCGTACGATAACTTTCACTTTAAAGTTTACTAGTAACGAACCAAATAGTAGTATCGAAAAAGTCCCTAATTTCAAGAAAGCAAACTTTCATAAACTTAGAGCTATGTTTAAAGAAACTGACTGGAGCTTTTTAATTAACAATAACGACATAAATACATCTTGGAAGTTATTCGAAACCACTTACCTAAAAGCAGTGCAAGACTGCATACCATCGAAAATACGGCGTCCAGGCCATAATAATAAGCCCAAATGGTGGAATAAAGATCTTTCAAACTGCCTGCTTGCTAAAAAATGTGCTAATGATAGATTAAAATCCTCACAAAATGACGAAGAACGGGTGAAATTTGTAGAGCTACGACGCAAAGCCAAAAAGTTAATTAAGCAAAGTAAAAAGACCCTAGAGTTACATATTGCGAATCAAAGTAAAACAAACCCGAAAGAATTCTATAGTTATATCAGAAAGAAAAAAGTAGTTACTTCAACTGTTGGACCGTTAGTCGATGAAAATGGAGAATACACCAAAGACGAAGTACAAATGAGTAATGCCCTCAATACCTTCTTTGCATCAGTTTTTACAACAGAAGACCTCAGTGATATCCCTACACCATCGCCGATTCAGATTGATAATTCAGATGTTCTAAGCAATATCACCGTTACAGAGAGAGAAGTATTGAATTGTTTAGATAAACTCGAGGTAAATAAAACGCCTGGACCTGATACAATCTCGCCTAAAGTTCTAAAGGAAGCTAAGGATGAGCTCTCCAAACCACTGACATTACTATTCAATAAATCCTTGCAGTCTGGAACTATGCCTGATCAGTGGAAGATAGCCAACGTAACACCGATATTAAAAAAAGGCAGCAAATCCCTACCCAGTAACTATCGTCCAATTAGCTTAACCTCAGTTGTATGTAAAATGCTAGAAACGGTCATAAGAGACAGACTCGTAAATCACTTAGAGGAAAATAACATACTTAAAGATACTCAACACGGCTTTCGTAAAAAACGTTCCTGTTTAACCCTTAATTAGCGGCTCACCACATAAGTCGAGTTAAATAAAGCTGGACTATGTGGCGGCGCTCGACATAACTCGAGTGGCAATTTCAGCACGTAATGTTGCTGAGAGAGAGAGACAAGTGGTGGCAGGAGAGTAGCGAGCGTATGACTGCTCCAGACCACCGCGGCGAACATACTGACACGAATCCCAGCTCCCTCCTCCCTCTCTCACTCGCTATATAAGGAATTGTATCGGGAAAGTGGTTAATTACATGCTTTTTGCACTCGCGTTGCACGGTTATTGCAAGAAAACTAGCCATCATAAAAGGATCGTTATGGTGTCATTCGAAAGCTCTGTTTATGCCCTTTCAGGGATAGGTACTTGTTTTACGTTCTGGGTCTTATTTAGGCATGAAAATGATCACGTAAACAGCCCTATTTTGGCTAAAAACACCCCGCTGGGCGGTACATATAAATAAACCGCATAGGCCACTCGTAAGGTGTTAACAAACCTCTTAGACTTCTTCCACGATATCCTCAACCTCTACGATGAGAGTAAAGCTGTAGATATTATATACCTTGATTTTCAAAAGGCCTTTGACAAAGTTCCCCACAAACGTTTACTGCTAAAACTAAAAGCGCATGGAATACAAGACGGTGTGTTGAAATGGATAGAAAATTGGCTCAGCGACAGAAAGCAAAGAGTAGTCATAAACGGTAAGGCATCTAAATGGACCAATGTAAGTAGCGGGGTACCCCAGGGATCGGTACTAGGACCAATTCTCTTTCTAATTTACATCAACGACATAGATGAGGGTCTCACCTGTACAATCTCAAAATTTGCTGACGATACAAAAATTGTAAATAGCGTACTCTCAAAAGATCAAGTTGACGATATGCAACACAATCTAGATAAATTGTCACATTGGGCCCAAATTTGGCAAATGAGTTTCAATGCGGATAAATGTAAAGTACTACATATCGGATACCTAAATGAGAAAGCAAACTATTCGATGAATGGCACTCAGCTTAAGAATGTAAACAGAGAAACCGATCTGGGAGTAACAATATCGAGTAACCTAAAACCGAGTCAACAATGTTCAGAAGTTGTTAAGAAGGCAAACAAAATAATTGGCTTTATAGGCAGATCATTTGAGCATAAATCCAAAGACGTAATCCTAACCCTTTACAATTCCTTAGTCCGCCCTCTTCTGGAATACTGCGTTCAACGCTGGTGCCCTTATTACCAAAAAGACATAAACAAGCTAGAACGAGTTCAACGTAGAGTTACCAAAATGATACCTAGCCTAAAGAACAAACCATACGAAGAGCGTCTTAGAGAATTAAATCTATTTCCTTTAACCCAGCGCAGATTAAGAGGTGACTTAATTCAAGTGTTCAAAATCATCAAAGGCATCGACAATATGAACTGTAGTAAGTACTTCACTATCGACCAATCTAATTACACGCGGGGAAAACGGTTGCAAAATTATTGGTAAATCTTTTAACTCACACGAATCTAAGAATTTCTTCTTCAATCGAGTTGTCAACTTGTGGAATGGGCTTCCCCGAGACGTTATAGACTGCAGCACCGTTGATTCATTTAAATTCCGCTTAGACAAATATCTCGCATCAAACCCGTGACTGACCGCGTTTGTAAATGAATAACTTTATTTTATCCTCCCCTCAGTTACTAACCCATATGTCCCCTACTAACTTCCTAGTCCTGCCACATTAGTGGCAGGGCAGTAGTTCCCTTTCCAATGTTCCCTTACCCACTCTAAACCACTGTTTGGACACTTGATCCTCAGTGTTTTGGAGGACAAGCAGCCTAGAAGGGTCACTAGATCTGTTGTTGCTTGATTTCCTTTGATTTCCTTTGTATAACCAACTATACTCCTAAAATCGATTAATGAAATTTACAAACACATGTGGCAGTCCGTGGATTCGAACCCAGGACGCTCACACCGAAAATCAACACCTTATGCATCGCACCACAAAGACAGTTAAAGGATGGTGGACTGATTTATTATGTAACTTCGAATCCTGCATATCAATCTAAGCATGTACACACATCCCAACTGCAACTCACGTAGGCTATGCATAATTTATGTGAATGGAAAGAGCAATTAATGGGGCCTTAACCACTAGGGAAGTCCTCTCGATAAATTACCCCTGAACCAATATCAATTATTATGTTCCTTCCAACAACCAACTATACTCCTAAAATCGATTAATGAAATTTACAAACACATGTGGCAGTCCGTGGATTCGAACCCAGGACGCTCACACCGAAAATCAACACCTTATGCATCGCACCACGAAGACAGTTAAAGGATGGTGGACACTGCCTACGATTTATTATGCAATTATTATTTATACAAAATAGTTGAGAGTGGCAGATGTACTATAATGTTCTCGAATCTTAGGTTGTACAAAATGGAAAAAATAATACTACAACATTGGAATACGAAATGAAAGGCAAGCACATAAATATTACAGCAATACTAAAATACCTGGGAATACTAATATCTAAACATTCAAATAGCTCAGATCAATACACAGTAGCTTCACAGGAGGCTAGTACAGCATTGGGTTCATTAACCCCTAACCTTACCATGGTGATGAGTTGAATATGC
This sequence comes from Paralithodes platypus, assembly GCA_032716605.1. Taxonomy (NCBI): domain Eukaryota; kingdom Metazoa; phylum Arthropoda; class Malacostraca; order Decapoda; family Lithodidae; genus Paralithodes; species Paralithodes platypus. The sequence continues at coordinate 6,206,977 of CM064518.1, forward strand.
GATTATACTTTGTTTATTTATTGAACATTTTAAAAGGAGCATAGTGGATGCCTGGTGAGGGTGAATGTCACGAGAAAGTGTCATGGACAGCTCCTCACGAGTGTGGACAAACCAGCACTAAAACTGTGTGGGTGAGTCTCTTCCCCTCCAGATGCCATTCAACACAACACAAAAAGGCAGTGGCGTCATATGGCGTCTCCCAATGTTTAAAAGGTAATCTAAAATGTACATATAATATGGAGAACATTATAGTTCTAGAATGCAAAAGTATGGAAAGACCCTATCTTTAATATGGCTGCCGTGTTGGTCTCCTCATCCAAGCAAGAACTTTAAGAGATTGAATTGCTAGAGCGACTCGACAAAGCTGATACCATCATTGATAAATATACCATATTACAAAGGACAAACACGTTTGCAATTATCTTTAAATTAAATGGAAATCGATGTATTAAGATCCTGAAACATTTTGATAAAATTGATACAAATGCCCTATTCACAGTCAATATCAGTTCTAAAAATCACATAAAGGAAATAAAACTGAAAATATATAGAGAACCTAGATGATACAACAAACAAACTACAGTGTGGTAAACATGTGCAGAAATTATAACAGAAGGTAGTGGAGTGCAACTACTATTAAAGTTTTCAAAAGATTACTAGACATTGATCTGTAGGAGGTTGGAGTAATAATGGAAATATAGACTATGTTAAGTATTTGGAGTGTTGTTTTCTATTCCTGTCTTTAGTATAGATATTCCCGCAGTTGTATTCTTATTCTGCTTAGGTATTTTGTGTCCAACAATGTTACTTGTCAACCCAAAGGTCAGAGGGTTGGTGGTTGAGGAGAGTGTAATTTACTGTATTTGTCATTGTCTTCAACTTCCTAGCAATAACTTTGTTTTTAATTTGAAATCCTGCTGTCTTTTACAGATTGAAAAGTCTGTTCTCCAAGGTTAATGGCATCCTCCATGTCTCGGAACATTCTCCCTATTTATTTAGTCATACCAAGCTGTTATAACCTTAGAGAGAGAGAGAGGGGGGGCGGGGCGAGTGTAAAAGCATAGCAGAGTGATCTAGATATAAATAGCTTCCCTCCTGGATACATCGTGAATGAGTTAGTAGGCAACGGGGATCAACTGAAGGTCTCTTAACTTTTCTCCCTTGATTATAAGAATTCTGTTAACTACCTTCATAGCTCAGAATGTTCGTATTACTATATTATTTGGTAAGTATGATGGTCTGTCCTACTATATATATATATATATATATATATATATATATATATATATATATATATATATATATATATATATATATATATATATTGTTACGACCGGCACTACGACATAAACAAGGGCACTTAAGAATGGACTAGATGATAGGCTATATCTGCAACAACGGTACGCTAATTCCAAACCCTCGAACTATTACGCCGGTGAACAAAAACACTTAAACCCTCCAGAGTTAATCTCCTAGATAACGAGGTATCAATTAACTGGGTTTTAGTGCACTTTACAAAGGCTTGCCGATGACGGCAAAGCTTACTCACAAAAGGAGTACTTTACGTTAATAAAATGCTCTTAAGTAATAACAATGCTTGAATAAACTATAATATGATTTAATAAAAGAGTATATGCTTACGTTAATTTTAGTGTGAGTCTGTACTCAACACTAACCTCTACAATGCTCTATGAAAGCACTGGAAGTCTAGTCCTACAGCAATCAGGTATATAATCTTCTGAAAACGTCTGATGCTCTAAGATGCTCGTTAATATAGAACAGACATAAATGCAGGGGCAGGACACCAAAGCGTGTATCTTAAATACACCAATAAGTAGGATACATAATATACAACAAGGGAGTGCAACAACTCTGTGACAGCACTAATAATAACCACTCAGAAACAGTACTTCCTTAGCCAACGAAACAGCCAAACTGGGTTGTGCACTATGCATCAACCTTGGCTAAAATAAGGCATGAATAATTCCTAAAGCATACACAATGGAAGTTAATAAACACAACACCGTCTCTCTCACTAATAAAGTCTAGCAGTGGCACAAAAGGTACTAGGAAACCAGGCAGAGCGCAAGCATGCTCGTAGCCTACTGTCTCCCCTTGAACAGATTTCCCTTATGTTACGTTACGTGACTTGGAGGCTCTCTTGGTAAGTCCAGATCTCAAGTATCTGGTCTTACCCTGGCGCTCCACAAAGGTCAACAAAATGAGGCAGCAAGTATACAGGTGAGAGTAGGCAAAAGCCCTTCACTTGTATACTGCTACACTTGCAAAGGAAAACATGCACAAGGGTTACAGGCTAGCTAGCTTCGTCGATGGTGTACAGGCTCTGACTTGCCACATACATAACTCAGACAACGACCAAAGATACCCTCCACTGTCTAGCATTAAATAATAAGAGAGAACAGCTCAATAATTAGAAGCACCCCAACACTAGGCTACCATATGACTATGACTCTACTACTCCCTAAAGCTAGGGCAAACATAAATGTGAGAGCTGGTGCTGGTAATACGACTGGCTGACTATGGAAGTCGTATGCAGAACCAGAAGGGATAATTAATTGAATAAAGATGGAAGTATGAAAAAGAAGAAGTTCAGAGAGAGAGATAGTAGTATAGAGGGTTATATGGGGGACAGATTTCAAAGGACATGTAGGACCAAGCACGCTACGCCAAGCTCTGCCAGAGAAAGGCGGCAGGAGCCCCCAGCACCAACACTAGGACAGCGGCACCCAATCACAGACCACTACGTCATGAGATGCAGACGTCCTTATGACGCGCCATGCGCGCCAGCCAATCAAGGGCCTGGGAAAACTCCTCCGAGCGAGGGAGGCAGCACATACATACACACGCACATATTACCAGCTCACTGCCTACCTCGCTCTCTCTCTCTAGAGAGAGAGATATGATCTATGATGATATGAGATATGATCTCATATCTACCACTCATAATCCAATACATTCCTACGCAGATGACTCAACACTCCACAGTTCCTTCACATTTACCAATTCTTTCACCCAACCCGATCTTATAAATTCAAAAATAAACACTGCAATTTCTCTGAACCAGGACCTTTCTAGAATTAATGAATGGGGACAAGAGAATCTAGTTTCCTTTAATGCACAGAAAACCAAGTACATTCAATTTTCTAACCGACAGAATCTCACTGACTCCCATATATTTTTTAATGATGTAAATATTCCCACTTCCCCTAGTATTGACATTCTCGGTGTAACATTAACTACTAACTTGAGCTGGACACATTATGTTAGAAGCATTGCTAAGAATGCCTCTAAAAAACTGGGACTCCTGTACAGAGTTCGAGAATTCTTCACTGACGAGCAGTTGGCCGTAATATATAAAAGTCATGTGCGCTCTCAGATGGATTACTGTTCACCTCTGTGGGGTGGAAGTGGAGTGGTTGCATTGAGGCAGTTGGACAAAATTCAAAATAAAGCTATTAGATTAATCAATAACCCTGCAATCACACAGGACCTTCCTACATTAGCCATACGAAGAAACGTTGCATCCCTTGCATTATTCTACAGATATTTTCACAGCAATTGTTCCGAGGAACTTGCTTCAATTGTGCCGCCTCTCCACATCTTTCCCCGTAGAACTAGGGCAGCTGAGAGCGCCCATGAATTTACACTTTCTCCTCCACAATGCAGAACTTCTGCTTATCAGAATTCATTTATCCCCAGAGCTACTACTCTTTGGAATTCACTTCCCTCGAATTGCTTTCCACAAACTTACAATCAACAAATGTTTAAATCTAGTTGTTACAAACATTTTATGAATGGAGGATGCCTTTAGGCACATGGACCTTTTTGTTTTATCTGTGTTTTTCCTTCCTCCATTCATTGTCTCTTAAAAAAAAAAAAAAAAAAAAAAAAAAACTTCACACAATGCATCTTATATTCTATGGATGATATAAAATACTTCCAAGTGTCACAGACAAGAATAAAGATCACCACTGAACTGTCTGTGACAGCATGAACTCTATGAAAGAAAGAACATCGTTCTACGATTATTGTAGCCCATTTCACTGCCCTGGTGAGCGCTAGCGAGTTACGAGCGCATTCTGGCAAGCTGGCCAGCGTAACACCCCGCCCAAGATGTGGGACGTTTCAGCCTCAGGTGAACTTCACATCTGACCAGACAGAATGCCCATCAACCCCGCATCACCTAGCTACTCTCCCAAGTTGTGAGAACAAGGCACGATCACAAACATAAAACACTGCTTTATAAAAAAAAATCTGCACAACACTTCCCCAAAGTAATAGCATCATAATAATTATATCATGCTCAACGAGCAAGCTTCACCAAGCCTAGCCTACTAAGACAACAACTCAGAGTGTCTTAGATGCTTGCTGTGATATACTGCACTTATATACTATCAAAAAGAAAGAGTTTTTATGTGAGGTTTTTTATATTTTTAATAGTGTTTTTTGGCGGTATTGCACTACAGTGGCAACCCTAATTTTTCTCCACTCTCAAACACACACTAACTGAACGGCGAGGGTTCTCCTGCAAACATACCCTCCCGTGACAAACAATCAGCCAAAACATTATCAGTGCCCTTAACATGCCACACATCCAACTTGTGTTCCGGCAGCAACACAACACCTGACACTGATAAACTGCCCAGTTCATCACAAGACTGGCACTTCTCTTCGCTCTCTCCGGCAACGGGGCCTGCCAATAACCTTTCACTAGTTCTACCTTCGTGATGAGCGAGGCAGCCCCGAAGCGGTCTATGGTGTCGTCAACTCTGGGTAATGGATAGGCGTCTGTCAGGGATAATGCACCCACACTCTTGCAATCAACATACACACGGATCTTGCCACTCAACTCAGGTTGCAAACTCACTGGCAACGGCCACTCACGATATCCTTTATCCCTCAGACCCTTTATCCACATGTAGTCTAGCTCTGCTTTCACGACAGACTGTTGAGCAGGATTTATACGGTAGGGAACTAACTTGAGCCTTGCACTGTCTCCAGCCTCCATGTCGGATTCTACCCCGTACATCAGGCCTGGAGAAGCAACAAACATGCGGATGTACTGCCACAGCCTAGTAAACAATATATCTTGGCACTCAGGAACAAGATGTTGCAACTTATCTCGAAGAACAACATGCCTAGTGCCCTCCCACAACCCAGCCGAGACCGCAGCTTCTAAACTATAGACTCCCTCCTTCTCCACCTTCGTCCCTAGAACAGCCAGGTCATGAGAGGGACAATCAGTACCACCTGTGCAGTCACTCCCATAGTTCATAATTGCTAAGGCTTCTCCGCCGATACCGTACATGCGCACCCCCGCATTCCTTGCGACTACATCACCAGCATGCACCGGCATGCGCAGCTTCACCGCCTTCAGCGACATGGCCAGACACAGTCGGTCTATGGTAGGGCTGTTGCATTCGACTAGAGCAGCATTGGGAGGCTATGCGACGACCGGACACATCCACTCCACAGCCAACCTCACCAATCTTCTCAATGTCCTCATTCTGACCACCACCCTTGGCAGCCATGGGTCGACCCTGACCTGACAACCATGCCAAAGCCTCGTCGCCCACCTTGAACCACCGAAACAACGAGGCCAACGGTCTACTCACACTCAAGTGACCTGCCAGCGGAACATCGTGCACCTCATGAGTTGTGAGGCCTGGGTGCTCGGCACGACCAGTGGGGTATGAACCGAGCCGGTGCTGGAGCGCTGCACACTGCTGCTCAGGCAGGTGCTCTAGCGCTTCCACAGCCACCAGACTCGTGTCCCCCGCCCACTGCTCCGCCGAGACATGACAATCCCAACTCTCCTCCACCTGTGCCCCACTGCCCCCCTCTCCTTCTCCACCTTGGCCGCTGCAGACCAACGCAGGGACAGTAGGCTGCTCAGGTGGTTGCCTCACAAACTCCTTCAACAGGTTCACATGACATGTATCCCCGTCCTCGTATTCAATAGCCCCGTTCCCACAACTCTCCTCCACCTGGGAACTACTCTGTCATGGAGTGCCATCACATTCAACCATGTCACTAGGGGGGACAGGTTCTGGGGCCACTCCGGAGCTCACCTTCGGGTCAAGTACCGAGTCGCCAAGGAGTGTCGCTGGATCCAAACTCTCAACCCGATCAGCCTTGACTTTCTCCTTCCGACCCTTCCTCCGCTGGCCTAGAACTTGGGTACTAGGCTGTGACACCTGAGCGGACTGAGATCTCTCAAGCCCCTCTTCCTCCTCCCTACTCGTGTCGGCCGACTACTCTCGGCAACGACTAAGGGTGGAACCTCGGAAGTGGGCACCGCAAAGTCATTGCCGAGAAGGAGGTCGACCCCCTAAACTGGCAATTTCTCCACCACCCCCACATCCAACTCGCGTGTCACACCATCTACCTCAAGCTCCATTCTGACCAGCGGGTAAGACCGCGTAGCATTGATGCCTTGAACCACCACAACCCGAGCCACGTTAACAGGCTTGCCAATGAAATTCTTAACAAGTGTCTGGGAAGCGCCCGTATCACGCAACAACTCAAGCCTATGCTTCACAGCAGCCCACCTCACAGTGCCGTGCCCCCATGACCACAAAAAGCATCACGGACGGGTGATGAGCCCTCCTGCTGCTTCTGCACCGGCGATGACTTCGCAACCGACTGTTTACCCCGGGCAAACGCGGAAGACCTCAAAGACACGCCAATGTTGCTCACTAGTGACACCACTGCTGTAGCCTATGTGCTCGGACATGAGCGCGCAATATGCCCCTTCTCATGACACTTGAAACATTCCACCTCACTCTTGGACTTCCTCTGAGGTGAGGAAGGGCCCTGGCCTTTCTTAAACGAGAAGGGTTTCGACTTGGGTTCATAATTGGCAACAGTACTCTTGAATGGATAATTGTTAGTGTCATTAATTCGGGGGGGTGAAGTGGTACGCTCCTGGTTACCTACCTCAGCTCTCTGTGCAGACCCACACCCACGAATCAATGACACTCTAAGGTCAGCCAGCTCAGCCGCCTTCTGCAGAGTTTTCGGTTGCTTTTCTTTAAGGTTAAGAGTCAAGTCACTGCCAGTACATTTAACAAATTGTTCCAGCAACACTAGTTGTTTTACTGAATCAAAAGTAGTTGCCTTCTCCGACTTTAACCAATTTTCAAATGCATCTGACAGCTCTCTAGCATGTTCCTGGAAAGTACTCTCCTTTCTTTTTGGAACCGCCCTAAACTTCAGCCTATAGGTCTCTGGCTGTAGCTCATACGCCCTCAGGACAGCCTCTTTCAACAACTCGTAATCCACACAGGAATCTAGGGGCAAAGCATCGTACGCCTTGAGTGCTTTCCCCGTCAAACGTGAAGAAACAAGGGCTGCCCACTTCTCCTCGGGCCATTGGTGCTCCTGGCACTTTTTCTCGAACCGGAGACAAAATTCTGTAACTCCTAACTCATCAAACACTGGAACCAACTTTAGTAGATGCGACAGGGCTCGTCATGGGCTCGACTCCCCTGGACGACCCGGTTCCTCGTCACCTCTACACGAGTTTTCTCTAGGTCAACATCGGCACGGTACCTTTCAGACTCAAACTTACGCTCAGACTCTCGCTCCCTGAGCTCAGCCTCATACTTTCGCTGCTCGAGCTCAGCCTCATGCTTTCGTTGCTCATGCTCATGCTCAGCCTGACGCTCCTGCTTTCGCTGCTCGAGTTTGGCGAGCTCGAGCTGAAACAACATCTCGGGAGTCAAACCCTGAGGACGGGATATTACTACCGGGGACCCACCCAATGAGTCACTTAGAGGCATACCCAACCGCCAGCGGGCATCGGCCTGCGGGAACATACCCGGCTCCGGAGCCCGAGGGGGCGCCACGATAGGAGTCGAGTGGAATGGGGGCTGGGCCGAAAGTGCCCCAGCTCCCGCTCCACCCGAAGCCCCATGCACCCCACCCAGCACACAGGCAACCAGCTCACTTCTCGACATACCGCTAGTACCGGAAAACTCTAAGACCGTGGCTACACACTGCAGTCCGTACCGGTCTAGCCCCGACACCCGGTCCGCCGACATAGGCTTCCCCCAAAAAATCGAAGCATCCTCCTCATTGTTCACCAACCGAACGCCGCTAACCAACTCCACCTCCTCGCCTGTCTCTCGCACTGTGCCCTCACTATGCTCAGACCCGTCCAGTGACATGATGGAGCCAAAAAAAAAAAATTCTCAAGTGCAGACAAAAGTAGCCAAACTTTTGCATAGCTTTATTCACAAAAATATATTCGAAGATGCTTTTGAGTGCAATACTAGGTCACCAATAACTCCAACAAGTTCTATATATCCTCAAAACAATGTCTACTGCCAATAATGCGAGAAATAAATTCAACCCCAAATGGCAATAAGATTTCTCCAAAAAAAACTGCAATATTCAGTTCACTATATTCTGGTCTAAGGTCGCTATTTGTTACGAAATAAACAAGGGCACTTAAGAATGGACTAGATGATAGGCTATATCTGCAACAACGGTACGCTAATTCCAAACCCTCGAACTATTACGCCGGTGAACAAACACTTAAACCCTCCACCAGAGTTAATCTCCTAGATAACGGAGTATCAATTAACTGGGTTTTAGTGCATTTCTACAAAGGCTTGCCGATGACGGCAAAGCTTACTCACAAAAGGAGTACTTTACATTAATAAAATGCTCTTAAGTAATAACAATGCTTGAATAAACTATAATATGATTTAATAAAGGAGTATATGCTTACGTTAACTTTAGTGTGAGTCTGTACTCAACATTAACCTCTACAATGCTCTATGAAAGCACTGGAAGTCTAGTCCTACAGCAATCAGGTATAGAATCTTCTGAAAGCGTCTGAAGCTCTAAGATGCTCGTTAATATAGAACAGACATAAATGCAGGGGCAGGACACCAAAGCGTGTATCTTAAATACACCAATAAGTAGGATACATATATACAACAAGGGAGTGCAACAACTCTGTGACAGCACTAATAATAACCACTCAGAAACAGTACTTCCTTAGCCAACGAAACAGCCAAACTGGGTTGTGCACTATGCATCAACCTTGGCTAAAATAAGGCGTGAATAATTCCTAAAGCATACACAATGAAAGTTAATAAACACAATATCGTCTCTCTCACTAATAAAGTCTAGCAGTGGCACAAAAGGTACTAGGAAACCAGGCAGAGCGCAAGCATGCTCGTAGCCTACTGTCTCCCCTTGAACAGATTTCCCTTATGGTACGTTACGTGACTTGGAGGCTCTCTTGGTAAGTCCAGATCTCAAGTATCTGGTCTTACCCTGGCGCTCCACAAAGGTCAACAAAGTGAGGCAGCAAGTATACAGGTGAGAGTAGGCAAAAGCCCTTCACTTGTATACTGCTACACTCGCAAAGGAAAATATTCACAAGGGTTACAGGCTAGCTAGCTTCGTCGATGGTGTACAGGCTCTGACTTGCCACATACATAACTCAGACAACGACCAAAGATACCCTCCACTGTCTAGCATTAAATAATAAGAGAGAACAGTTCAATAATTAGAAGCACCCCAACACTAGGCTACCATATGACTATGACTCTACTACTCCCTAAAACTAGTGCAAACATAAATGTGAGAGCTGGTGCTGGTAATACGACTGGCCGACTATGGAAGTCGTATGCAGAACCAGAAGGGATAATTAATTGTATAAAGATGGAAGTATGAAAAAGAAGAAGTTCAGAGAGAGAGATAGTAGTATAGAGGGTTATATGGGGGACAGATTTCAAAGGACATGTAGGACCAAGCACGCTACGCTAAGCTCTGCCAGAGAAAGGCGGCAGGAGCCCCCAGCACCAACACTAGGACAGCGGCACCCAATCACAGACCACTACGTCATGAGATGCAGACGTCCTTAGGACGCGCCAAGCGCGCCAGCCAATCAAGGGCCTGGGAAAGCCCGCGCGAGCGTGGGAAATCTCCTCCGAGCGAGGGAGGCAGCACATACATAGACACGCACATATTACCACCTCACTGCCTACCTCACTCTCTTTCTCTAACTTCACACAATGCATCTTATATTTTATGGATGATACAAAATACTTCCAAGTGTCACAGACAAGAATAAAGATCACCACTGAACTGTCTGTGACAGCATGAACTCTATGAAAGAAAGAACATCGTTCTACGATTATTGTAGCCCATTTCACTGCCCTGGCGAGCGCTAGCGAGTTACGAGCGCATTCTGGCAAGCTGGCCAGCGTAACAATATATATATATATATATATATATATATATATATATATATATATATATATAACCGCCTTAGGGGGTTCTTTTCCCTAGCACAGCTTCTTGCTCTGTACAGGGGCATAGTGCGTCCTTGTATTGAGTATTGTTCACATGTGTGGGGAGGTTCGTCTCACACCGATCTCCTAGACAAAGTTGAAAGGAAGGCCTTTCGTATCATTAACTCCCATCCACTCACCAACTCTTTGCAATCTCTCTCTCTCTCCGCCGCAATGTTGCATCTCTCTCGCTATTCTATCGCCACTATAATAATCAGTGTTCCTCAGAGCTTTCCCAGTGCATACCACCTCCTTTACGTAGGGCACGTGGAACCCGTCTTGCAACACAATCCCACCCCTACTCTGTGCAACTCTCCAACCCAAGAGTAAACCGTTTCTCTCAAACTTTCTTCTACCCAACAGCTGAGCTCTGGAACTCTCTCCCAGAATCAGTCTTTCCCTCTCCCTATGACTTAAATTGCTTCAAACTCCGTGTGTCCAGGCATTTTGGCTCGATCGTCCCTTGATTTTGGTTCTGTCACTCTTTCAACTATGGGGGAGGCACTCGCTATAGGCAATTCTGCCTTTTGCCTCCCTCAATCACATACAAAAAAAAAAAATATATATATATATATATATACTGTATATATATATATATATATATATATATATATATATACTGTATATACTGTATATATATATATATATATATATATATATATATATATATATACAGTATATACTGTATATATATATATATATATATATAGAGAGAGAGAGAGAGAGAGAGAGAGAGAGAGAGAGAGAGAGATGATGGTGTACATTATTGTAATGTATGACCCTATTGTAACTGACACTGACAAGAGCTATGAAGGTCTACATGGTTCTTGTAAATGGAAAGTCAATAGTACTCTCTTCCTGAAGTTTGCAAGGTTAAGGATTGTGGGTTCGTGGTTCAAGAGCCCAGGTGTACATCGCTGGACTTGTTATTCCAATGCTGATATGATATGATTGATTTTTGACCGCATTCATGGTGACACTCTTTGGGGAATGTTTCACAATCACAATGCCAAGTTATTTGGTATCATCAGAGAATCGTTACTACCGTAAGGTTGCACCTCTAAACCAGAAAGATCTCATGATGCTTTGGAATTTTTGACTGTGAGATAGCTGTTGTGTGTGTTGGGAGTTAAACCAAGGTACAAGGAGAGGCTTTATATCGAGTGAGATACTGAATAAAATAGAAAGAGTCATGCTGCCAGACTGATTGGAGACAGGGACAGGACACAGTCCTGTAGAGCAAGACCTTTACTGCATGCAGATAAGGGAGGTATATCATGGGATTTGCTAAATGCTAAGGAAATTGAGCACCATTTTTCTGCAAATGACCTTCGGCATGCTTACTGTGCCATAGAAAATCCCCGCTAATAGTTTAATGGCAGATGGCTCAGTTCCGTTGGATGATTATGGGTTCAGTGCCTGCTGTGCTGAGTAGTTTAGGTAGCTGTTCTTGGCAGACAAACTCAACCAGTAAATGATCGGTAATCCATGCAAAATCCGATTATCAGCGAATACACAACCTACTTTAGCTCAGCAACGGAAGGTTAAGGGTAATAAGGTTATTTGGCACCCGGGACTTTTCTGGGGAATTTCTGAAAATCAGGGATGAGTTCCATTTTCAGTTTAGTGTGCAGTCCTGGCTGCTGTTTGGCAAACTGATGTCAATCCCTTTCTTAGGAAAATGGGATTTCTCATCCCTTTCTGGAGAGGGAAAGGGGACTGAAATGACTACACGTCAGGCAGGGTCGTGACTCATATCTTACTGATGCAACTTTGGAGTCAACTGCTAGAAGGTGCAAGACCTAAGCAATTTGATTTCACACCCAGTCAACAATAGATTGAATTCTGGTGTTCAGGATCCCAGTGGATTTTGAGGCTTGAGCATATATGCTTGCCATATATGTCGATCTCAAAAAGGCTCAGTGCACCGTAAGCAAAAGTAGGAACTACTCCAATACCAAGGAATGCCTGCAGCAATTGATGTGGTGTTTGGTATTTACCCATAAACAGAGAGTCCTGCCAATAGTGGTGGACAGGTCTCCCCCTTCTTCCCTGTAACTCAAGAGTGGAACAGAAGAGTGTGCTGACCGGTAAATCTTAGGAGTGGACTACGCAATTCAATTTATGTAGATTTCAGGTGGTGCCACGCAATGGAAAATATATGTGCGCAATCACACATACAAATGTAGATATTTTTGCAAAGTTTGTAATATTTAGGGATACAACTTATGCATTTAAACTCCAGTTTTTGTAATTAATTTCTTACCTCAAAAAAAATAAAAAATACAAAAATATCTCTAAAAACTGTTTACCAGACTTGAAAATTCCATTGTAATAATACTTTGTTTGACACTAGCCTAAGTTGTGTACTTCCATTAACATTGTACAGTACCTCACTCTTAACCCGGGAACTGCAGGGAAGACTCTTAAGAGTTCCCCCGGCGGACTGTGGGAAGACTCTTAAGAGTCAGGGAAAACAAAAAAAACATTTAGGCTAAAACACCCAAATTTTTTTTTTTTTTTGTGTGTTTTTTTTTTTTGCCCCTGGGCCATTCCAAATATCACTTCTCCACCTCCCCTCCTTCCCCACTTTCCTCCCCTCCTTCAGTTATCACCTATTTTCCCTGTTATTCCCTTATTCTGTGGTCTATTTTCGTGCTAACATTAGCGAGTTGGTAGCAGGGCGTTGTCATCACTGTTACCAAGCGTGGGAAAGAGCGAGAGAGAGACTATTGCGTAACAGTGTCTCTCCAGACAAGGGGAGGGGAGGAGGGCAGGGAGGTTGCCTCAGCCATACATTATGTAACTCCCGGCCTGTATCGCTGATTTTGACCATCCAAACACTGTTTCCACTTGTTTTATTGTTGTAACAGGTTAATACCTTTATTATCAATCTATAATAGGTGCATATGGATAAGTATTAATGCTATTTATGGTAGAATAACTATGTTAGTGATGGGAACAGCTCAAATACGTGCGCACAGGAGTGTGGTGTCTCATACCCCCCATGCGCACGTCTTAGGTTAAGGAAACCAATCAACTAACCAGTCAGTCTGTCTGCCACCGGCTGCCTACATAATTTACCCACCAGCCAACCAATTAAATAACTGATACAGATATGCCCAACTGAACATTCAACCAAGTAACAAAATCTAACTAACCCAATCGAAGTAACTCCAACTAATTGAACCCCAGCCCCTGCCAGTCTAGCCCAACTCATTCCAACACATTGTACCCGAACCAAACCCTGCCTACCATCATACCAACTAACCAGTAAATATTTCACTTATGTTCTACCCACCGCTTTCTAGTTCATGTTAAATTTTAAGCGTGGACTGCATAGTAATTAAATCATGACTTAATTAGCATATTTTTTCCTAGATGTATAGAGACAAATGACAAAACTGCCTGTACCTAGTGCCCCCCCCCAAAAAAAAAAAAACAACCAAAAAACAAAATTGAAAGATTGATAGAGGTCCAAATCCAAGGTACTTTACAGTCAACATGTCTGAACATACGGAGCTAGAAGCAGCTTAAGTCATAGGATGAGGGAAATACAGATTGAGGGAGAGAGTTCCAGAGTTTACTTGTCGAGTAAAATTTAAGGCGTGGCTAGTGACTGCGTTTCTGCTTCCCTGAGATACTATACTGTATATACTGGAAGGAGAGAGTGTGTCCCTTTCTGCATTTTCTTTAATAATTTAATTAGCATTAGGTAGAAAATATACCTTGGTAATTAAGTGTATCATTCATCTATGTTGTTCAATCATTTCTTAGGATATGGTACAGAGCCCTACACTTGCATCCGTTACTCTGACTCTTCAACTTTGGTTACAGTTATTAGTGGTGTGTGTGATGGTAATGTATAATTTTAACATATCTGGTATGACTATGCTTAAATAGTATATCAATAGGATATTTTGAAATATTACCTCTTTCGTAACTAAGAAGCCACATTTATTAATTCTGTTTGTCATTGGAACATCTCGTTTAGTTTTTTAATGAGCTGACTCCACAAAATCTTTCCTAAACTTTAATATCGTTTAATGATAACCAAAATTAAAGACATAATTGCTCGTCTTATACTGAAAGGGTTAACAAGAACATAATTGCGTGAATTAACACAAATCTAATCAGCCGTTCTTAAGATGAAATAAAGGAAATTATTCATGGCTTACGATATTGTGCACTGTACAGTATGTACTAACTTCATAATTATAGTTATCAATTTCAGTTGTTACATGGTGCACTGCACATTACACCTAATGTTTGTGCCTGTGTGTGTGTGTGGTATTTAATTATATCTTACCGGTTGAGTTAATAATGACTATAATTCAGTAGGATAATTGTGAAGTAAATCATATATAATTATAGGTGTTAGTGGTGTTGCGTGATTGTTGTTGTGGTGGAAGAGTTTATTATGGTGTATTAACTCCAGCAGATGTAGTCGTTGGGAGAACGGGGCCTTGGCTTTCTCTCTAATACTGATATAATCATTGTTTTTTGTTTTTTTTCCCAACACACTGGTTCAAATATGCTTTAATTATATTATTATCACATCAACAATAATTTCGCCCGAGACACAAAACGAGTTTATACGCGAAACTCCAAAATATTAGTAGCATTTCATGACAATTACGATGTCATTATCATAATTGAATACATGGAGTCATTATGCCAGTAACGTTGATATAGATCAACTTAATTATGTTAATGTCATTAGTACTTTTCCACATAATATGGACCATTGTCTTCATCAGTATTTCTGTGGTATTACCTCACCTTGTTAGTTAATGAAGTAGATGCTGCATTTAATGGTAATGATACAAAGTATTTACTTAAATGTTTAGTCATTTTCATCCTCATTAAACTCATTTACTCAATCTGTACTATACAAGTAAGAAGTTTTGTTCAATTGCTATATTTTTCATGATTCCGCTAGGAAGAGGGCTGTTTTGCTAAATTGAGTTTTGTCGTCTCCTGAAACATTGATGTACTATTCCTAAACGGCTGTCTCCATGACATTGAACACTAAGACCAAAGTTGTTCGCAGAGCCAAAATGAACAAATTGAACCTGCTGGATTTCTGCTACCGAATGTGGTGGTTATCCCTTGTCAGGAATAGATCGACACCTAGATGGTACGAAGAGTGTTATTATTGGCACGAAGAGTGTTATTATTGGCAAAGACATGGGGTGAAAAGCCTTAGAGTCGTATTCTTAAAAATCCATACCATCCCTTAACTTTCCTTTCCCTTCCAAGGAATTTTCTTTCCCTTCGGTATTCTTAAAGAATTCCTTGGAAGGAAATTTTTTCGGAAGTGTTGGTATGCTGGAACCTCTATGTTTACAAACAAATGAGCGTGGGACGCACATGTTCATTTTACCTGCGGCTCTGCTACCCACAACATCAACAAGACGTGTCCTCCGCTATTTCCTGTAACAAGCAACGACAATGGCTCCCCAACATAAGAAGACTACCAGGAACCGTTTGCCACCAATTTCAAGGCTTGGTGGAGCAACGCTTATACGAATAGTAGAAGCAAATCCGTTGGTGGCGGATAAGAAATCCCACGCACCTATGGCGAAGAAATGGGAGGCTTGGGAGAGGATTACCACTCAGTTCAACGCATGTGAGGCAGCAGAATTCCCAAGAACAGCCAAACAGATCAAGAAAATCTGGGAACGTATTAAAATGAAGTAAGTATTGTTAATATTTGTGCAAGTAGCCTAGGCTACGTAGGGCTAGGCAAGAAGGCTAGGGTAGGGTAGGCCTATTTAGTTAATAGGCCTACCAATTTAATTTGGATTTCCAGTCACTCTGACCTCTCACCCTAGACACAAATGTTAGTCATGAGTTAATCTAATAGGCCTACACCAAATAAACGAAGGCCTAGGCTAATCAATCGACCTGACCTGAGTATTTTAGATTTTTAGGTGGTGGTTGCTAGCCTACCCCCATACCGCTGAATTTGCCTGGAAAAACGGGCCAGAGTGACTTGTTTCCTTATTATATATATATAGGATATATATAGGCTATATAGGCCTATAGCATATATATATATATATAGCCTATATACAGGTATATATATATACATATATACAGGTAACAGAGAGAGAGAGAGAGAGAGAGAGAGAGTCTAGAGAGAGTCTAGAGAGACTAATAAGGTACATAACCCATAGCTGGGGGATGGCCAACACGAGACAGAGCCCGAATAGAAACATTTAAAGTTCCAGTTCTTAGGGCCTAGGGTATATTTTGAAATATCCATGCAGCCCAATACTGTAGTGGAGAAGGCTAGCATATGGAAATAAGGGAACATGTTAGTCTGTTAGGCTATAAATAATAATTATAATTATTTGGAAAATGCTCGCCACCTTATTAGCCTATATATTAGGGACAATGCAGGTATATGGAATCCTTATACTGTAGCCTAGGCTAATCCTGTACAATCCACTGTGGGAGAATAATTGAGAAGAATGTAGGGCAAGAATGTTAAGTGCGGGCGTACCGCCAGCCTTGTTTACACCAAGGTTAAGAGAACAACAGGTTGGAGCATGGGGTCACTCAAACTCGTACCCGCTCGCGCATGACGTCACGAGGAAGGAAGGGTCGGAGGTCACTCGACTGTTTACCATTCATTCTCAAAGGAGCAGCCGAGCCAGCACTATCCTCCGTTTTCTTTTACTTCATACCGTGATGCTATAACTACTGTATAATGCCCTGTGAAAGTGCAGCTCTTCTATTTTAACTGAACAAAATGCCTTTATATTGTCAAGTTGTTGGATGCATTTTGGATGCATTATTTATATATATATATATATATATATATATATATATATATGAAGAGGATACACAGGGTAGCAGCAAACAGCATGGTGCAGGATAAAAATGATGATCAGGTGGGGGGGGGGGGGGCAGTACTTTATTTAGCAGTCAGACAAACGTTTCGACACTCGTGTGTCATCTTCAGTGTTCTAGAAAACAATAATAAAACATATAGCAAATATTTAAAAATAAAATCGCGAAAAGCGAGTATATTATAACTAAAAATGTATCCTCAACATAGCTACACTGGGAAATATTTAATCACAATGGATATGTAGAGGGGCTGCCGAAAGGCAGTTATTAAGGGGGGGGGGTCTTTCTTTAAAAATATATAGAGACTCTAAAATCCTAAGGTTACCGGTATTACAGGAGTCAAGAATGCTAAAATCTTTATAGCTTACAGCAAGGTTACAACCGTAGCAATGCTCTCTCACGGCTGAATGAGGAGGGTTACTGATGGGGAGGCCGGTTCTACTGGACTGACCCTTGTGCTCACCCATCCTTACTTTGAGAGCTCGTATTGTGCTCCCAATGTAGCCATTTTTGCAAAATGGACAGGTAAATTTATAAACGATGGATGAGCGAAGTTCAGTGGGAAGTCTATCTTTGTAGTGAAACAGGGATCGAATCTTAAATTCATTCTTGTGAATTATTTTAAAATTGATATGAGGGAAGAAATTAGGTAATTTGTTGTTCAGTAATCTTTCTATTTTTTCTGATACCTTTCCAAGAAAGGGTAAACTAATATAAAAATCCTCCTTTTTAGCAGTGAGCACAGGTTGTCTAGGTTGGTACAATTTATTTAGGAAATTCCTCAATTGCTTGTTGAAGAGGTCACTGGTGAAGCCATTATTAATAAAAAAGTATCTAAGGAAGGATATCTCGCAGTGAAAAAGGCTGTATGTCGAAGTCAAGTGGTACGCCCTGTGAAGAAGGGTTTTAATTGCATTAATTTTGAATCTGAGTGGACAGTAGCTAAAGAAGCTAATACCGAGACCGGAAAAGGTGCTGGTCTTTAAAGATAAAAGTCATACCCCCTTGTTTCTAAATTACCTAAATAAACAGCACAAAAATATAAAATTCACTAGCGAAAACGAGGTAAATAACACTTTGCCATTCCTCGACCTTCTACTTACCAAAGTTAATGACATACTTGTTATCTCAATCTTTAGAAACCCCACCTTTTCCGGTCTCGGTATTAGCTTCTTTAGCTACTGTCCACTCAGATTCAAAATTAATGCAATTAAAACCCTTCTTCACAGGGCGTACCACTTGACTTCGACATACAGGTCTAGGTTGGTACAATTTATTTAGGAAATTCCTCAATTGCTTGTTGAAGAGGTCACTGGTGAAGCCATTATTAATAAAAAAGTCTCTAAGGAAGGATATCTCGCAGTGAAAAAGGCTCCTGTGCTCACTGCTAAAAAGGAGGATTTTTATATTAGTTTACCCTTTCTTGGAAAGGTATCAGAAAAAATAGAAAGATTACTGAACAACAAATTACCTAATTTCTTCCCTCATATCAATTTTAAAATAATTCACAAGAATGAATTTAAGATTCGATCCCTGTTTCACTACAAAGATAGACTTCCCACTGAACTTCGCTCATCCATCGTTTATAAATTTACCTGTCCATTTTGCAAAAATGGCTACATTGGGAGCACAATACGAGCTCTCAAAGTAAGGATGGATGAGCACAAGGGTCAGTCCAGTAGAACCGGCCTCCCCATCAGTAACCCTCCTCATTCAGCCGTGAGAGAGCATTGCTACGGTTGTAACCTTGCTGTAAGCTATACAGATTTTAGCATTCTTGACTCCTGTAATACCGGTAACCTTAGGATTTTAGAGTCTAGCCTCCTAAAATTATCCCCCATAATAAGAGAGCTATCCTTATCCTAAATGGTGTCCGAAGTCATCTTGAAAAGTGGCTAATTACTTATTATCGCCAATGTCCGAAGTTACGACCCAAGTCCGAAGCGACCTGGTTTTACGGAATGTAATTATTTGTATGTATGTGTGTATACCGGTATATACCAGGTTCAGATTATGCTGTTCAAATTTGATGTCCTCATTACAGAATGGACATATATAGTTTATTTGGAGTCAGTACAACGAAGAATGACCAAAATTAGCCATAATATTATATATCTTCCATATATAGAAAGGTTGAATAAATTAGTCTTGCACTCGTTACAGAGACCCATCTCGTCCAAATGCCTATCTAATTTTATCTTAAAGCTCTCTATCATTCTTGATCCCACTATAGCACTTGGTAGCCTATTCCACCTATCTACAACTCTGTTACCAAACCACTATTGGCCTATATCTTTTCTGAAACGAAATGTATCTATCTTGAAAACAATAATTGTTATATTTCTTTCGCTATCACTGGGCTTTAGTACATTTTTCATGTCCCCTCTATTAATCCCACTAACCCACTTGAACACCTCTATCAAATCCCCTCTAACTCTGCGTCTCTCTAATGAATGAACATAAGAACCTAAGAAAATGGGAGTCTGCAAAAAGCCGATCGGCCCTCACAAGGCAGATCCCTGTCACACCCAACCCCAATTACATAAGAACATAAGATCACGTGAAGCTGCATATGGCCTATCTACTTTAAAAGCTTCTTACTCTCACAAATACTTCCTAGAATTAGTACTTAAGTTAATATAGTACCAATATATAATATATTTAAGAAATAATAATTATGTCTAGATTTCTAGAAAAAATACAATATTTGACACTACTTGGCCAAACTGGTTCACGGGCCTCATGCTAGAGGGAGTGGGGCCGCATGAGGCCCGCATATTGGAGTTGGACACCCCTGTGGTCTAGTAGCAGCAGTTTGGCTGGCAGGCGAGCGTTTTTCTATCTTTCTTAATCTCGTCCAGCATTGTGACGTCAGCAGGCTGCGCGTGCGCCAACCTGTTGTATCTCTTAACCTTGGTTTACACTACGCGTAGTGGTGTCGGACTTTTGCCATCATGTTCCCGTCTATTTTGACTGCCTTTGGATACAAAAATACATTACCCTAACCAAACAACCTAACCTAACCTAACCTAGTATTCATGTGGTAATGACAGGGGGCAAATATCAGAAAATAAAGCAGTCGAAATAGACGGGAACGTAACTGCGAGCGCACAACATGACAACCGTACACCCGGAAACTACATCCTTCCCGAATGTAGCCTAGTATCCGGGCGTACGGTCATCATGTTTACTTTTGTCATGCGCTCGCGGTTATGTTCAGTCTATTTTGACTGCTATTTTTTCTGAGGTGAGGCTAAATACTTTTTAGCATGCTAATACAGTAATATGTCCAAATTCACTCCATTCCACAGTACCTTATTTGATATTTCAGCGTAAACCTATTACATAAGAAAATGGGAGTCCGCAAAGAGCCGATTGGCCCACACACGGCAGATCTGTTTCACACCCAACCCATCTCGTCTATTGCATTATTATGCACAACTACAGGCTAGGCCTATAACTTTCATTATTACAGTACTGTACTGCTCATTTGGTTTACTGTTTATGCGTGCTAGTGATAGATCTTGAACAATGTTTAAAATAATGGCACAAGTCAAGAAATTTTCTCCCAGACTCTCACAACTTGTTTTATTACCTACTGATTAATGTACTACCTGTATTAAGACAAATCTCATAATTTCAGACGCACAAAAGAGTATGACGACGTCCAGGTGGCCATTAAAAAGACTGGTGGTGGTCCTCCGCCTACCCCATATTCAGAGGAGACGGCCAGAGTCGTCGATCTAGTACGTCCCCATCAATACAACATAGGAAACCAGTGGGACTCCGATCATGTGACAGATACGGTAATGATAATATGAGGTTCACAGGAAAGGTTGCACGGTGGCGCTTTAGCGTGCGCTCTACCGGTACATTCACAATTTAGCCTGCGATCTACCAGGTCACTTACATTTAAAAAGTACCCAAAAGTGTGCTATGCACTTTTTAATGATTATTGTTTCTTAGACCTAGCGTGAGTATTAACCTAAACAAACAGCCCAACCAGTGCGGGTTCCTTGTACCCAGCTTACCTACCAGCTATTGCGGGTTCCTAATACTGTACCCAGTAAATAGGATACACAATAACCCTTACCTACCAGCTTGTGCGGGTACCCAGTAGGTGAGATACAAAACTAATCCTTTTTTGTTTCTAGTTCATGGATTATATGCAACACTAACCCGTAGCAGTAGACCACGGGTGTTCGGTGGACCGCACGCTAAAGCAGCACCGGTTGCACTTGGGGCATTTTCATTAGTCTTTAGACATGGATATTGCATACCAAAGCCCATATTATTGGCTTCCATAATTTTTAGTGTTGCATATCAAGCCAATTCTTTACAATTCTGATTTAATTATGCAGGTTTGTTTTGTAAATATGACGTGCAGATGGTTCAGATAGCTAATAATGAAAGTTTACAGTCAAAATGCACTTTATTATTCAGTATGGTACCGTAACGGTATGTACCAGATACAATACAGTCCGGTATATGAAATTATTCTTAAAAGGTGGTGGTGCATGGGTTGAGATAAATATGGAATAATAATCGCCAACCTGCACATAATTATCTTTCAAATTACAATGTCGCTGAAATAATTATTTACAATGGTATAAAGGATTTTGTGGATCGTCTGCACCGGACCTGTGACGTCAGTGACAATCAATTTTTTTAGTTATACCATTGTTAATAAGTATTTTGGTGCCATTGCATTTTGCAACATAATTATGTGCACGTTGGTGATTATTATTCCATGTTTATCTCAACCCATGCACCACCACCTTGAAAAGATTCACACTTTATTAACCCTTCCTCCCCGGGTGTCCGTATGGAAGGACACCACGAAATAAGGGCAGGTGCCCGGGTGTCCTTTCAGGAGATAGTAAGCTTGAAAGCCTATGCAGCTTGGTCTGAACGCTGTGCGTCCGACGCATGTAAACAAAGCCGATCGTTGCGTCACCGCACCTCCGAAAACAATAAGGAGACGTCGGATCAATGTTATTGTTGTGACGTCAGACGAAATTAGTGTGTGAAAAGCTCCGATATTGTCAACATCGCGGCAAAATTAGCTCCACTGAAATCGTCATCACAACTGAACCAGTTGACTTAGAGAGCTCTACTCAATGCCAGTCTACAGATTGGAAACTGCACTACATTTATAGATGCGTGGGAAATTTTTAGCAGTTAAAATAAAAAAAAAAACGGTAGCCTAGGCCTAGACGTTTTTCGGCCAGATCGCCCAGGTAGCCCACCCTGTCCTTTGGAGATACAGCCCGGGCCCGGAGGGTTAAAACAAAAAAGTATTTTTAGCTTATCTATTTCCATCTCATTTATATATGTGTTGGTAGAATATTATTTCCATCACATTAAATATACATTATTTGTGGTCATTAAAAAGGGAGGTACCGGTAACATGACGTAACTCCGGAAGGGGAGATAACCTCAGACACTGGGAAAATATTATAATGAACCTCAGTTACGGGACAAACACATGATGTTATGGAAAAACAACTAGGTCTGCGGTGTTCTTCCATAAAGCAGAGCCATTTTTCCACAACTGTAGCTCATATTATTTTATCTAGAAATGTCCGAAGTTAGGCCATTTCACGGTAGGCCAAAAATAGTCATTCTCGGAGCCAGCCAGGGCCGCCCATAACATGTGCTATTTCTAATACACTAATTTCTAAATCACGAGGCCTCGTGCCGCCCATAAACTTGTGTGTGGACTATGGAGAGGACCGACTTTACTTGTAATTATTGTAACTAAATCACTCTATTTATGTTTATGTATACTAATCTTGTACTGTATTTTACAGTTGTGCAAGCCGATGATTGCGAGTTGGTGTCTGAGGACGAGTATCGTGAAAGCGGTTGTACGTCGACATCCCCTATGGCAGAGGCACTTGTGGACGATATATCACTGCCTAGCTCCTCCCCACCTCAACACCCTAGGGAACAAGAAAATCAAACGCCGCCTGCCAAAAAAGCCAAAAAAAACCCTAGGGCTGTCAAATTTTCAAATGATGACAGCCCAATACAAAATATGGCAAAATTAAAATATGACTTTATGGTGACTATGGTCGAAAAACAAAAAAGGCTTCCTGACGTCCAAGTGGCTGAGTCTGAGGAACGGCTTCTTCTAGTAAAATTGCAGGTGACGGAAGCCCAGGCAAATATCCAAGCTGCCACTTTGAGGGCAGAGAAAGCTAAAATGCAAATAGAAGCAATGAGAGATCCTGATATTTGCTGAAGGGCAACCTAGTGACCTGTAACAATTTATACTGTGTAATGGAAAATAGTGCAATTGTAATACCAAAGATATATTTATTTGTTGCAAGTTAATTGTTGCATAAATTTAATATTTTTAAGGTCAAAAGTACTTTCCACAAACCTTCTCTATCCACTCTGTCATAGGCCTTCTCCAAGTCCATAAAGGCAACATACACCTTTTGTTTCTTCTCCAGATATTTCTCCACAACACAATTCAGGGTTAAAATCTGATCTACACATCCTCTTCCCTTCCTAAAACCTCCCTGCTCGTCACCTATCCATTTCTCCGTTTCACTCTCACTCTCTCAATCACTACCCTACTGTATGCCTTCCCTACTACGCTTAGAAGACATATTCTTCGATGCTTATCACACACTCCTCTTTCCCCTTTGCCCTTATATAGGGGGACTATTATGCCAGTCGTCATCAGGTGCACTCCCCTTCTCCCATGCTAGTTTGTACATTTTCCATACCCATTCCATCACTATCTCACCACCATACCTCAACATTTCCCCACACACTCCATCTGTTCCTGGTGCTTTCCCCAACTTCACTCTTTTCGTGGCTTTCCACACTTCTGACCTGATCCCCACCTCCTCCTCCACTACTTGTCTTCTTCTCCCTCCCATACCATATCCAGCTATGTTTGCTGGCTCTTCATTTCTTACATTTAGCAACTCATTCCATCTTTCGACTCTCTCTTGCTTGTCGGCTAGCATTCTCCCATTCTTATCTTTCACACCCTTACTGTTTCCCTTGCTACCTTCCCTAACTTTCTTGACTTCTTTCAAGAACCGTTTCTTACTCTCCCTGCATTTTACACTCCGATTCCTTCCAAATTCCTCATCTACTCTTCTCTTACTTTCCTTCACTACTCTCTTCACCACCCTCTTACTCTCCACGTACCTCGCTCATTGTAGTTTGTTTATTCATACAGAATATAGTAAAATTTACCAGAACGTCCCGGACTTCCCAAATTTACTAATTCCTTGAACGTGACGATAGTGCGTTGTTATGTGTGATTAGTTTGCTTGGGAAACAGATTAACTTGCTCATTTAGTAATATATACCCTATGTGGTGGATTGTGTTCTTTTATTTATAAATGATTATTTTGCTTAAGCGTTGTTTCCACATAGCGATTTTGATTAGTTGTTTTGTCTTTTTACTGTGTTCGTCCAAGTTTTGTTTTGTTTATTTTTCAAGTTTTCCATTATAATTCTATTAATTATGTTTTGGTAGAGTATGTGTTTGTTTGCTTGTGCAATAAAGAAATATGTTTGTATACCATAGTGTTTATTTGTTCTTCTCAATGAAAGTGGAATAATGAAAATTATGAAAATAATATTTATAGTAATGGGGTAAATTTCGGACACCCCTTTGAAGCTCTTCATTTTGTGCCCTAGGAAAATTATACATAAGGTTGTTTATATTACATTCATTACTTCCGTGTTTCTTAATAGTTTTGTCTTATGTCATCAATATAACAGTTATGATAGTCGCCTTGAAAGTAATCAGATATTTTAATTTTTTTTTGGTTGGGAAGGGAGGGAGGGTGTTTCGTCCAGTCTCCATCAAATATACCTAACTAATGAAATAAATGAAAGTAATGAATACATATGGTACTCCAAGGACTCGAACCTAGGATACTTAAACAAAATTCTGCACACCAAGCATTATGCTATCAAGGCAGTTAACCTCTGAAGTGCGCATGGAGGGTATGAGACACCTCTGCCTGTGCGCATGTATTTGAGCTGTTTCCATCACTAAAATATTTATTTTACCATAAATAGCATTAATACTTCTCCATATGCACCTATTATAGGCTGATTATAAAGGTATTAACCTGTTACAACAATAAAACAAGTGGAAACAGCGTTTGGATGGTCAAAATCGGCGATACAGGCCGGGAGTTACATAATGTATGGCTGAGGCAAGCTCCTCTCCCGCCACTTTTCCCCAAGGCTGGAGAGACACTGTTGATCGATACTCTCTCTCTCTCTTGCACTCGCATACTAACAGAGATGACAATGCCCTGCTTGCAACTCGCTGCATATTAATCTAAGCATGTACTGTACAGTCACGCTAACAAGTCATGTCCCAGGTGTCATTACGTTTGGCTTGCTCTGTGCTGTATTAATGTCTGTTAAATGTTGAATAGGGTGGATAAGTGAATGAAACGTTTGTATATTTCACTCGATATGAAGAAATGAAGGTTAGATATTGCTGATACGAATTGTTGATCAAAACATACTTGGTGCCGAGACACCACTTATTAGCGCCATTGTACATACCCCCCACTACTCTGATAAGATACTGTATAGGCCTACCAATTCTTCATACTGTATACCATATTTTATGTAAATGCTATAAAAACAAAACTAGACTGAAGTTCAATTAACTGGTGAAAGAATAACTAGAAAAGTTTAACCCTGTTGTTGATAAGAAAATAAGACAAAAACGCTCTTGAAACCCCGTCTTTGCTAGAGAGCAGAATAACATAATAACTAGTATCGTTCTTAACCCTTATTTAGCGGGGTCGGACTTAAGTCCGATACGAGAAAATTGGACTAAATAGCGGGGTCGGACTTAAGTCCGTGGGCGTATTCCCGCCCTAATTTTGGTGGAAAGCGAAACTTGGTGGTCAGGCGGTGTACTACAAGGGCCCACCCACACATCCCCACTGCGTGACCGTAACTAAGTGACCCTCAAGCAGCCATAATGGAAGGTCAAGATTTGCCCGTGTTCGATTCGGTGGCCGCCAATTCCTAGTGCGTCGCGCCACCCTACTAACCACGCCCGGCTCACCACCCAGAAACTAGATATCATGCTGAACTCTTCAGAACTTTCTAATAAGCTGTTGGATGAAACCGTCGAAGGTCTGGGTGAGAGTTTTGGTAGTGTGGATGACTCGGAAGACGAAAATAACCCGATCATAGGCTTTCACCCCAAGCATAATTTGCGTGGGGTGGATGTTGTGGTTGATATTGGACAGACCCTTGAGCAAATTGGAGACGTTCCTGACGAAGAACATACTGGTGTGGGTGTTGGTAAGTACAATTTATATTTTATAATTGCTTGAAAATGTGATTGCAAGCATTTTATCACCTTACGAGCGGCTGGTGGAGTATATTTTACTGTGCCGCCCAGCGGGTTTTTTTTTTACCCTAAATGGGGTTGTTCCGTGCTCTTTTTCATGCATAAACAAGACCCAGAGCGTAATACAAGTATGTATCCTGAAAGTGCGTAAATTGAGCTTTCCAATGACACCCGAACCATCCTTTTACGATCAATGGTTGTCTTTCAACGATCGTAAAACACGAGTGCAAAAACCCTAAAATACGGTAATTTCCTTATAGAATTCCCTGTGTGGCGAGCTGTCTTGAGGTAATTTATGCTCCTAATCATCGCTCCGCTCTCTCTCAGAGCACATTACGTCCTCAAAATTGCACTCTACAAGAAATTTCCTTTGCATTTATAGCGTATTATTTGCAGGCGTTCGGTAAATTTCTTACGGTAATACAAACAACCAAAGATTGAATATTTGTGCTTGGCATTATATGATTGTGGAGAACAGATGTAGGCCTACCGTATATATTATGTTTTCATATATTATATGATACATGTGTAACATTTTTATATTATCACTACTCTCTCTCTCTCTCTCTCTCTGTCTCACTCTCTTTGTTTGTACTCCTTTGTACTCTCTTTGTCTGATGTAGGCCAGGGCACGCCCCTAACTAATCTCTTCCCTCCCAGGGGAAATCACACCTAGCAGATGTTTTTGACCTCCCCTCTCTCTCTGTCTGTCTTCCTCTCTGGGTCTACCTATACTGCATGTGACATTGAAATTGCTTGAGAGTTTGATTGCAAGCATTTTATAGCGTATTATTTGCAGGCGTTCGGTAAATTTCTCACGATAACCAGGGTGTATGGTACATTTCTCACGATAATACAAGCAACAACGAAGCTTGGCGAAGATTGTGGTCTACAATATATCTTTTTATAATTGCATGTGACCTTGTAATTGCTTGAAAGTTTGATTGCAAGCATTTTATAGTGTATTATTTTCAGGCGTTCAATAAATTTGATAAATATATCAAAATAAGTCCTGTGGGACTATGAAATAGCTATTATTGGACAAGGACAATATTTTGTTCATCCCTCCACTGGCACATCAACAACAATGTCAACAACGTATCGCCGTCGGCAATCGTAAGATTCAGAGTCGTAAAGATTCCAGGACGAGCTCAATAGAAAATGAATGAATGAAATGAATGAGTGTGCAGTACTGCCAATACGTATAGCGACTTCCGCTAGATCTAGAGACCTTTACTTCGATCTAGCAGCAATGACTTACACTAGCGGTTTTGTTTTGAAATTTCAGAATAATTTCGAAGTGATATTATATGGATTTTGGCAATTCATATTTCTAGTGGTATTTATCATGTCTTACATCTAACAATATATGCTAGCGGATTTAATTTCAATTGGTAACCCTCCCGCTCTAGTCGGCTCCAAGAAAATCGATAATGGTGGCACTTTAGTAAACAGGTGATAAACAAAACCGCATGCGGATCGGTTTGGTGTATCGGTATTATGGTAAGTTGGCTACCTACTATTGTTTATACGATATAGTAAGTAATGATAAGTAAATTATTATATATTATATAAAACAAAAACAAAATTCCTGCAAAGCAAGCGAAACAGAGAGAGAGAGAGAGAGAATGCAGAAACTGAACTGAAGAAAGAGTGAAAAAGATATAGTAATACAGAAATATTACAAGCAAATAAATGAAATAGAGGGATTAGTTAGAGAAAATAATAATGAGAAATACATAATACAGATGAGGAAGAGGGAAAGCGAGCGAGCCAGAGAGAGAGTGAGAGAGAGAGAGAGAGACAGGAAGAGTGAGAGAGATTAGAGAAAATAGAGAGATTGCAAGCATTTTATAGCGTATTATTTGCAGGCGTTCAGTAAATTTCTTAGGGTAATACAAACAATGAAAGATTGAATATTTGTGCTTGGCATTATATGATTGTGGGGAACAGATGTAGGCCTACCGTATATATTATTTTTTCATATATATGATACATATGTAACATTGTTATATTATCACGACACTCTCTCTCTCTCTTGTCTCTTCCTCTCTGGGTCGGTTACCTATAGCCTACATTTATAATTGCATGTGACCTTGAAATTGCTTGAGAGTTTGATTGCAAGCATTTTATAGCGTATTATTTGCAGGCGTTCAGTAAATTTCTTACGGTAATACAAACAACCAAACAACGAAAGATTTAATATTTGTGCTGCACATCCCTCATACGAAATACCATTCCCACCGTATAGAGAGAATACAGAAACTGAACTGAAGACAGAGTGAAAAAGATATAATAATACAGAAATATTACAAGCAAATAAATGAAATAGAGGGATTAGTTAGAGAAAATAATAATGAGAAATACATAATACGGATGAGGAAGAGAGAAAGGGGGCACAAGAGAGGGAAAGCGAGCGAGCCAGAGAGACAGACAGACAGGAGGAGTGAGAGAGATTAGAGAAAATAATAATGAGAATTACATATACGGATGAGGAAGAGAGAGAGACAGAGCGCGCGAGAGAGGGAAAGCGAGCAAGCCAGAGAGAGAGAGAAAGAGAAACAGACAGACAGACAGGAGAGAGAGAGAGAGAGAGAATACAGAAATAAGGAGAAATAAGAGAAAAATAAGACCGATTACCGAAGGAATACTAGACGCGCTAGAGGCCGAAGTCAGGCCAAAGCGAACGCAACCGAACGCGCCTGGGAAATAGACCAAAAAGTACCTCCTCTTCCTCACCTCTTCCCACCCTCCACACTCATTCATAACATCCATTCATAGACTTATATGGGGAGACGAAGAGTTGCTCTTTCCAAAAATGATAGTTTCGTTCGCATTGGAGCCATAGTAACGGCGCTAGGGCGAGTGAAATTGAGCGAATATTTCGGGATTATGCCCGCTGAGCGGTACAGTGTAAAATACCTGACCACCCGCTAAATAAGGGTTAACACCAATTACGCCCAATGTAAGCATATGATCGTTCCCTATCTTCAGTACCGGTAGGTAAAGTTTGTAAAATATACTGATTCCTCACCTTTAAGATTAGAGAATATTAACCTCTGAAGTGCGCATGGGGGTAATTAGACACCTCTTCCTGTGCGCATGTATTTGAGGTGTTTCCGTCACTAAAATATTCATTGTACCATTAATAGCATTAATACTTATCCATATGCGCCTATTATGGGTTGATTATAAAGGTATTAACCTGAAACAACAATAAAACGAGTGAAAACAGCGTTTGGATGGTCAAAATCGGAGATATAGCCCGCGAGTTGTATAATGTATGGGTGAGGCAAGCTGCTTTCCCGCCAATTTCCCCCAAGGCCACTGAGACACAGTCGATCGATACTCTCTCTCTCTCTCTTGCATTCGCTTGCTATCAGTGATGACCACACCCTGCAACCGGATTTCTAATGTTAGCACGAAAATATACCTCAGAATAAGGGAATAACAGGGAAAATAGGTGATTGGGGAAGGAGGGGAGGTAGAGGACTGGGATTTTGCATGGCCCAGGAGCCAAAAAAATAATAAAAAATCAAAAAAATAAAAATATTTTATTTTATTTTTTTTTCGATGTCAAAAGTTTATTTTTTTTCCTCTGACTCTTAAGAGTCTCCCCACAGTCCGCCGGGGGAACTCTTAAGAGTCTCCCGGCAGTTCCCGGGTTAAGGATGTGAAGGAAATTCAGACATAAAATCCACACATTTTATTTCAACTATACTGTAACAATAGGTGGCTTGGAACAGTAGGCTCTTGAGTGAAAAAAAAACTCCCTGAAGGGGAGGAAAACTACTGAGCCTGCATTATTATGTTACCTCCACCAACCGACTTTACTCCTAAACTCATTAATGAAATCAACAAATACATGTGGCAGTCCAGGGACTGGACTGGACTGGACACCGGTAAATACTTGGCTACTGTCCAGCACTTGGCAATATACTGTACTTAGAAGTAATTGCGTATTATTTCTCTTCTCTTTGCTTGCCCCTGCATGTTTCTAGGTCCATCATATGCAGGAGCATCTTCATATGCTGGTATCTCATCGTTAACAACCTCTACATTTTCAGGTTCTGGAACTCGAGTCATTATAGCCAAGTTGTGAAGGACAAATGCAGCAACAATGATCACCTTGGTGTTATTTACATTTGTGTTCATCCGCTTGCCCAAGTATCCAAAACGTCTCTTGAGAACACCAAATGCCCTTTCTACCGTATTTCTCGTTCTGATGTGGCTGGCATTGTATCTTGCCTCATGTACTTCCCGAGGATTCGGAACTGGTGTTAGGAGGTATGTTGTGCAACCATAGCCACTATCACCAAGAAGGTGACCTGGGTACGCTCCTTTCTCCAGTGACTGGCAAATGGCACTGTTCCGCAAGACTCAACCATCATGGGTACTTCCAGACCAACGTGCAACGACATCATAAAACGTTTGATCTGGCCCACAAATAGGTTGAACATTCAAGGAGTAGTATCCTTTCCTACACCTAAATACTTCAGAGTTATTGCCTGGAGGCTTCTTGATGGCAACTTGTGTACAATCAATACACCCTATCACACCAGGCATATTGCGAATGTTGTAGAATTGTTCCATCGTGGTTTGGATATCATGAGGGAATTTTACGTAGCGTGGCCTCAGTCCAGCTATTGCCCTGGCTACTCGTTTGAGACAACGGCTGACTGTAGGCTGAGACACACTGTAGCAATCTCCCAGGACATTTTGGTGGGTGCCAGTGGCAATGCAACCAAGTGCAATTAGCACCTGCAGATTAGGTGGGACCGGTGAACCTGAAAACATATATTCCGTTGTTAGTTCAATCATACATATATTTTTCTTCTCAAAGGAATAAAATCTATATTCTTCTGTCTGATGATATGTATGCAGTTCTAGACCACTTGGCCATGAAGGAATATAGTGCATTACGGTATAGCATAGGATCACACACAGACAATATCGGTACAGTCACGCTCCCTAATTTAGACCCACTCCGAGCCAAGCCCAGTGTTGAGGGAGGCAGTAGC
This sequence comes from Paralithodes platypus, assembly GCA_032716605.1. Taxonomy (NCBI): domain Eukaryota; kingdom Metazoa; phylum Arthropoda; class Malacostraca; order Decapoda; family Lithodidae; genus Paralithodes; species Paralithodes platypus. The sequence goes on from CM064518.1 coordinate 6,238,557, forward strand.
CACGGCTCTTATACGAATGATCGTGGAGGGGAGGCTAGTTAACGCGTTCGTATAAGGGCCGTGGCTACTGCCTCCCTCAACACTGGGCTTGGCTAGGGGTGGGTCTAAATTAGGGAGCGCGACTGTACCGGTATTTGTGTATGTGATCCTATGCTATACCGTAATGCACTATATTCCTTCATGGCCAAGTGGTCTAGTACTGCATACATATCATCAGACAGAAGAACATAGGTTTTAAATTAGGGAGCGTGACTGTACCTAACACTATGAATATAATCTTTATAAAAAAAAATAAAAATACTGGTAATATATTACAGTTTTCAATGTTGTATTTAAATCAAAGGTACAGATTGATTTTTGGAGCATCATGTGAGGGAGAAGCCTTTACAACGGCACCTCGTAGCTACTTTCTACTTTTACCTATATTCTGAAGAGTGTAGAGAGGGGAGAAGGAGTGGTGAAGAGAGAGGAAGCTGTTGGAGTGGCTGTGTTATTACAGTAGTCTGTATACGTTGTCAAGGTGTTCCCCGACTGGGTGCAAGGATGTGAAACATGCTAGGACGTACTACCACACCCACTAAATGTCCGCCTTGGTGGGGATCGAACCCACAAATTGCTTGCTTGAAATGTCCTCCCACATGAGCCAAAGCCAATGTCTCCCACAAATTTGTGGGAATTTCCCACAAATAGCAAACTGGCCTAGCAGTGCACCCAAGTACTTACACGAGAATTGATCATGTAAAGGAGTCAGAGATATTTTTACCGACTCCGACTTCAACCAAAAGTAGCTGGCTCCTGACTCCGACTCCACACCCCTGATATTCACAACAGTACTGTACGATGATCCCGACATTATCCATTAATGTATTTGAGACCGACAAATGGGGAAGTGTGAGAAAAATAGGGTGTTCATGTGCTGGCAAGTGGGAAGATGAATACCTTAAGGTGGTTCGGTCATGTGGACCATATAAGAGTGATTAAATAATAAAAGGAGTGAGGTGGAAGGGCAGAGAGGAACAGGCAGACAGAGAATGAGATGAAAAGATAGAGGTGAACGGCATAAAAGAGTGTTGTTGTGTTGGATGAGGGTTGACAGGAGCATGGAGACTATTCATTTTGTATACCCCCTCGGGGATCAAGGAATCTGGCAATACAGTACAGTATTAAGATACATCTGACTAACCTCGTCTATCATGTGTAACTAGAAGATTATGCTCAACATTCTGTATAAGGATGTGTATAGTTCTCTTGCGTAGCCGGAAACGTTCTATGAACTCCTTCTCCGACATTGCCTGGAAGGGGTCCATTCTGTCTACAACGATTCTGCGGAATCGCCGTCTCCTATACTCCTCTTCCTGTTCGTCGAACATATTTTCCCACTCCTGGAAAATGTCCAACGGTATTTCTATGTTGGGCAGCTCCACGGCATTATTTCTGAGGAGATCCATTCCGAGTTCTGCAAGATAATATAAAAAATAGATGTGTGCTGTACTGTACAATACAGTTATGGTGGACATTATAAAGGGCACTGGAGTTAAGGTACACACTATACAGTACTATATACAAATACTCTATAGTATTATTCAACATTTATAATTTTCCCCAAGCTCCAAAGCCCTCTCAACCTGTGGTGTTTATAATATCCCTGAGGTAATGGGCCATGTACTACTGTTTAAGAGGCTTTTGCCATAATATTCTTCTAAAAAATACTGTATTGATTTTATTTTAGTTTAGGTGAAAAAAAATCCCCTCCTCAAACGTGGTAGCATAAACTATCCCAGACTTTGACAGTCATATTAGATACTTTTGAAGGAGACCGACGCCAAAATCACAGTAATTTTCCATAAAAACATAGGCCTATGGCTGTGATTTTACACCTAGGCTATCTAGGTTATAAAACTACCAAAGCTTAAATACTTGAAGGATTTTCTGTAGGCTAATCATAACATATTTGTTTTATCCCATTGAATGTAAAAAGAATATTTGTTTCTATGTGAGTGAAACAAAAGGCAGAATTGCCTGTAGCGAGTGCCTCCCCAGAGTCGTAAGAAAGAGTGACAGGGCCAAAATCAAGGGACTATCGGTAGTTTGGCAACTATTTTTGTTTATCACAAACCATTAAAAACATTGGTTATAACCAAAGTATTATGGCATAGACTAGGCAGTATGATTAGCCTACAATGAAGTAATTTAATCACAACCTACCATAGCCTAGTTTAATTTTCCTCTTTCATAATTATGTTTTCATTTTCCATGGTTCAAGGATCAATGCCATGTTTGGTTTAGGCTACTTATAGAAAATTAACCCCTAGCCTATAGCCTAGGCTAACATAAAGTTGCATCTAGGCTACTTGTATCATCAACCTATACAAGCAATTGGTACTATCCTACTACTACAATAATGTATGAGTCATGAAATTCATAAGATACTATAAGATAGGCCTAGGCTTAGGTTAGCCTTAGCTAGCTTACCAGGTTAACATACGGTACTTACCAGTTAGGGCCACTCATTACCAGGTAGGCCACTCATTACCAGGTAGGCCACTCACTGCCCACAGAGATAGTGGCTGTGTTCAGTAGGAGCCCAAGACATGAATACAGGCACTCCAACAAGATATTCAGTTAGGCCTAGTACTAGCCTAGTTAGCTTAGGTTAGTAGGCTAGGCCTTAAAACATGTGGTAGGTTAGGGTAAATTTAAGCTTTATAAGTTTATAACTAGACTAACCACTATCGGAATTGATGATAGCCTAACTGGCTAGCCTCAAAGCCTACCAATTAGTCACTTATTACATTAAAAAAGTGTCCAAATGTATTCACACTGTGTACAAAATTAATGCACTGAAAGGAATTAATCAACAAACACATAACAATCCAATATACTCACAACGTTTGAAAGATGAGGGAGAGCGAAGCGAATCAACTGCCCTTCTTCTTTCTTCTTTCTGCCCCCACTTTGTTTAGGATGAATACAAATCACGCGGAGACCAGTGGACTCTTTTAAAACTTTAAGAACATGACTTTATTTTCAATATCGTGCATTATATCATGCTAATACAATAATATAATGGTCAAATCCAATATTTAGTCATACTGACTCTAATAATATAAGAATGTATTGAACAAAATGAAGGTAATATCGAAGAGCAGCCTTGTGATAGACCTTCAAATTCCAATATTTTCCCCTGTTTAAGGGAAAGATTTTTCCTTCCCAAGGGAAAGGAACGGGAAGGATTTGTTAAGAATACCAAACCGAAAGAAAATTCCTTCCTTTCATTTTGGAAGGGAAAGAATTGTTTAAGAATACGGCTCTTAATATCGCCAAACTAATGTGGTTGAACGTCTTAAATTATCAAAACTAATGGGGTTAAACATGAGGGAGAAGGGGGCCCACAATCAAGCTAAGAACCTCCCCTTAAAATCACACTACCAACCATCACAGTATTACTTAAAGTATTTGACCCGCCACCCAATAATTATAGACTGGATGACTCTACATTTCTCTCCTGGATGATTGACTGGCAGCTTCTCCTACAGCTGGCTCTTTCCTTTCACTTAAGGGGAGATGGGCCGTTTTTCTTGTCCCCTTTCTCCCTTGTCTTACACCCCATTTATTTTGAGATTATAAGACCTTCGGTCCATTTTTCTGGCGATTTTAACACCCTTTGCCCCATTCCGTTGTCAATTTTAAGACCTTTAGTGTTATTTAGGTGTCGATTTTGCGAGCGATAGCGAGTCTGAAATTTTAAGAGGAACCGGCTTTCGGCCGGGACATTTTTCTACCGAAAAATTTACACATTTATCTTGAAGGGGTGTCTAGAGGGTGTTTTTCTAAGCCTGATGGAGGTCAAGCAAGGAAACTAAGAAACATACGAATATATGAATTAATAGAAAAAAAAAAAAAAAAAAAAACCCCGCCCCATCTCCCCTTAACCTGCAGTTGGGTGTAGTTCTTGATTAAATTAATGTTCAGTATTCGATAAATGGATATAAATCGGTCATGTGCTATACTTATAACTGCCTTGATGGTGTAAAGGTTAGAGTGCTTAATATTTGTATATGGTAACCCCGGTTCGAATCCCGGTGGATCACATGCTTGCTTTCATTAATTTCTTTGGGAGGTGTTTGGTGTTGGAGTGAAATTAATACAACTAAATTATCATATAGTTTAGCTAATATATTATTCACTACCGCTTAAGAGGAGATTTTTTTTTTTTTTTTTTTTTTTTCCTCCCTTCTCCCTCTTTTTTTTTAGCCCCATTAGTTTTCAGATTTTAAGACGTTCGTTCCATTAGTTTGGCGATTTTAACACCATACACCCCATTTCTTTGTCAGAATTAGAACCTTTCGTGCCATTTTGGGTGTCGATTTTTTGCTGACTAGCGATAGCGAGCCTGTAATTTTAGGAGGAACCGGCATTCGGTCGGGACATTTTTATACCGAAAAATGTACAAATTTATCTCAAAGGGGGGTCTAGGTGTTTTTTTTTTTTAAAGCTTAATGGATGTCTAGCGAGTCGACTAAGAAAAAAACAAATAAATTAATAAATATATAATTATAAGAACATAGGTACATATGAAAATGGGAGTCTGCAGAAAGCCGATTGGCCCACCCAAAGCAGATCCCTCTCACACCAACCTCAATTACAAGGCCTAATTCTAAGCCCAGCTCACTAATACCGTGACGACCGACCTCACCAAGACGGTCAGAGGTCAGGAAACGGGGGACTGCAGAGTGCCGATTGGCCAACATCCGGCAGATCCCCCTGACACCCAATCCATCTCGTACATATGCCTATCTAATTTTATCTTAAAGCTCTCTATCTTTCTTGATCCCACTATAGCATTTGGTAGCCTATTCCACCTATCTACAACTCGGTTACCAAACCAATATTTGCCTATATCTTTTCTGAAACGAAATTTATCTAATTTAAAACCATTTGTTCGAGTTCTTTCGCAATCACTGAGCTTTAGTACATCTTTCATGTCCCCTTAATTAATCCCACTAACCCACTTGAACACCTCTATCATAACCCCTCTAACTTTGCGTCTCTCTAACGAATGTGAGCCTAATTTTTCAACTTTCCTTCATATGGAAGATTTCCAATATTATGGATAATTTTTGTCATTCTACGTTGTACTCTCTCCAGGGAATCCACGTCCATTATGTAATAGGGACACCGAAATTGAAGAGCATAATCCATATGGGGTCTCACTAATGACAAGTAAAGTTTTAAGATAACATCAGAAGTTCTGTTACTCACTCTCCTAGAGATGAACCCAAGAATCCTGTTTGCCTTGTTACCAACGTCTATGCAATGTTCTCTAGGTTTCAAATCATTGCTAACTAACACACCTACTGTAGATCTTTTTCAGTCTGAGTTTTCTAATTCCATAGTAGTTAGTTTATATTTTACGATTGTATTCATCTTCCCTATCTTCAATACCTCGCATTTGTCAATGTTAAAATTCATCTGCCAATATGCTGGCCATTCGTGTAAGGTATCTAGATCCCTTTGGAGGCACTCTATGTCACTATCTGAATCTTTTGTTCTCCCCATTTTGGTATCGTCTGCGAATTTACTTATCCTACTAGTTATACCTAAATCAAGGTCATTTATGTATACAACAAACAACAGAGGACCCAATATAGATCCCTAGGGGACACCACTTTTGACTGCTCCCCAATCTGACTTAGTACCATTTATGCTGACTCTCTGCTTCCTACCAATTAGCCATGACCTAATCCATCCCAACAACGACCCACTTATTCCATGCACCTCAATGTTTCTCATCAATCTCTCATGAGGGACTATATCGAAAGCTTTACTGAAATCTAAATATAATATATCATAATTATGATTTGTTATTATCTACTGCTTCATATACCTCTGATAAAAAAAAACTAAGCAAATTTGTAAGGCAAGAACGTCCCCGAGTGAATCCATGCTGAGAAGAATTGATTAAGTTAAATGTTTCAAAATGTATTCTAATTTTCCTAGCAATAATTGACTCTAGTAGGTTTACTATGATTGATGTGAGACTAATGGGACGATAATTGGATGCTATTGATTTATCACCTGTTTTGAAGATCGGAACTACATTTGCATGCTTCCAAGCTTCTGGAACTAAGCCTGTTTCTAATGACTTGTTAAATAACAATTTTAATGGGTAACTTAACTCATATCTGCATTATTTTAATACTCTAGCATATAGCTCATCAGGACCAGGCGATTTCTGAGGTTTCAGCCCTATTTTCTATACTATTGCTATATACCTTACGGATTTCTGGAAACTGTGCCAAATTTTAATTATTGAAAACTGAAAGAAATTGACTACCAGTATATCAAATTCTGCTCAAAAATGCCTGGATTCTGTATTAATCCATGATTCAGTTAGCGCTATTGTTTGTATTTGCTTTGCTAACAAGTGCTCTAAGTTCGTTCATTTTGTTACATAGACTCCTACAATGTACTTTTGTTATTTATACCTATTTTACCTTTATTTCTTACCAAATTTCCGTCTTTCGTTGCACCATCACTACCCCCCTTAATACAATTGACTTTGTTCTTTGAATATTTCATATCTTTTCACATTTCCATCTCACTACCCATTTTTACTTTGTTATTCTTTAAACATATTATACTTCTTTTCGAAAGAACATCATGTCTTTAATATTCGGTTAGGTATAATGACTTAATCCCTAATTCAGAAAATTATGCATTATATATATTATACAGTATATCATAATATTATATTATACAGTTTATGTTGACTCGCTACACACAATAGTTCTGACAACTAAAATGTTTTTTTTTTTTTTTTTTTTTTTTTTTAAGAGACAATGAACGGAGGAAGGAAAAACACAGATAAAACAAAAAGGTCCATGTGCCTAAAGGCATCCTCCATTCATAAAATGTTTGTAACAACTGGATTTAAACATTTGTAGATTGTAAGTTTGTGGAAAGCAATTCGAGGAAGTGCTACTACCAAAGAGTAGTAGCTCTGGGGATAAATGAATTCTGATAAGCAGAAGTTCTGCATTGTGGAGGAGAAAGTGTAAATTCATGGGTGCTCTCAGCTGCCCTAGTTCTACGGGGAAAGATGTGGAGAGGCGGCACAATTGAAGCAAGTTCCTCGGAACAATTGCTGTGAAAATATCTGTAGAATAATGCAAGGGATGCAACGTTTCTTCGTATGGATAATGTAGGAAGGTCCAGTGTGATTGCAGGGTTATTGATTAATCTAATAGCTTTATTTTGAATTTTGTCCAACTGCCTCAATGCAACCACTCCACTTCCACCCCACAGAGGTGAACAGTAATCCATCTGAGAACGCACATGACTTTTATATATCACGGCCAACTGCTCGTCAGTGAAGAATTCTCGAACTCTGTACAGGAGTCCCAGTTTTTTAGAGGCATTCTTAGCAATGCTTCTAACATAATGTGTCCAGCTCAAGTTAGTAGTTAATGTTACACCGAGAATGTCAATACTAGGGGAAGTGGGAATATTTACATCATTAAAAATATATGGGAGTCGGTGAGATTCTGTCGGTTAGAAAATTGAATGTACTTGGTTTTCTGTGCATTAAAGGAAACTAGATTCTTTTGTCCCCATCCATTAATTCTAGAAAGGTCCTGGTTCAGAGAAATTGCAGTGTTTATTTTTGAATTTATAAGATCGGGTTGGGTGAAAGAATTGGTAAATGTGAAGGAACTGTGGAGTGTTGAGTCATCTGCGTAGGAATGTATTGGATTATGAGTGGTAGATATGAGATCATTGATATGAATGAGGAACAGAATTGGGGCCAAAACTGATCCCTGGGGAACACCAGCATTTATTGAGTGAAATTGAGAATAAAGGCCATCTACCATTACACATATTTTTCTGTTATGAAGATAAGAAGAAATTAGTGGAACTAATGATGCAAGGCCGTAGTGTGACATCTTCGACAATAAGGATTGATGCCAGACTCTATCAAATGCCTTTGATATATCCAGTGCTATTGTATGTGTTTCACCATGTTGGTCTGTAGCTTGGTTGATTTGATGCGTAAGAAGGCAAAGCATGTCTGCAGTTGATCGACATCGTCTAAAACCATATTGCCTATCACTGATTAATTTATTATTCTCAAGATGCTTAATTATGTGATTATTTAATATAATTTCAAAAACTTTACCAAGAGTGGAAGTTATAGCTATTGGTCTGTAGTTTGATGGATCTGAAGAGACACCTTTTTTAGGAACTGGATGGATGTTTGCTTCTTTCCAGGGTACTGGGAAGCATGAGGTATGAGTACACAGACGGAAAATTTTTGCCAATACAGGAGCGAGCACCAAGGAGCAATTCTTAAGTACTATTGGAGGAATTTCATCTGGACCAGGAGCCTTATCTACCGAGAGATTCTGCAAAATAGTTTTGACATGTCTGGTGTGGATCTTAAGTGAGGGAATTTCAGGCGAATTAAAATTAAGTACAGGGACATCTTGATTTATTTCATCTAAGGTGGAGTTGGTGGAGAAAATATCCGCAAGAAGGTTAGCTTTACCTCGTGGGTCACTTACAAGATTGCCAGTCGGAGATTTTAATGGTGGAATGGATGAAGCAGTAGTGAAGTTGGATTTAAATGAGTTAAGAGTAGACCAAAATATTTTGTTATCATTTGGATTATTTAGAAGTTTATTTGCCTGCTTGTGGAGAAAGTTTGATTTAGTTAGGTTTAATACAGTTTTGGCATGATTTCTGATGTTTCTAAAGTAATTAAAGGCTTCATGTGTTTTTGATCTTGTGTATGCATTGTAGGCTATTGCTTTTTGTTCAGTTACTCTAGCACAATTATGGTCAAACCATTTAGGTGAATTAGATCTTTTACTGTACTTTTGATGAGGAATAAAAGTTTCCATTCCAATTTTTACAAAATCTTGTATGTGGCTCAAGGTGGAGTGTGCATCATTAGAAAAGAAAGAGGTCCAGGGAATATCAATAAAGAAACCTTGAAGACCCTACCAGTCTGCCCTATCGTAATACCATTTAGTCACCAAAACAGGTTCAGAGTGGGAAGGTGTGGTAGGTGATAGACAGGTGGCCTGTATCAGACAGTGATCAGAAGATCCAAGCGGGGACCTCACTGTAACATCATAATTTTCTGAATTGGTTGTTAAAAATAAGTCCAGTAGGTGGGAATTATGATTAGGATTATCTGGTACACGGGTGGGTTGGTTGACTAGTTGAGTGAGATTAAATGAGTCTGCAAATACTGTAGCTCACATTCAAGACCAGCATCATCAGTCCTGGCTGAATGAGTGAGCCATTCAACATTATGGACATTAAAATCACCCAACACAGTGATTTCAGAAGAAGCATTTAAGTTGAGGACACTGAGTTGTGAGGACAGAGAATCAAAAAGACTTTCCTCTGGAGGAGTATTTGGGGAACGGTAGATGCAACATATGTATTTAAATTTACCAGCAGAAATTAATTTGTATATAGAATAATCAAAATAGGGACAATTGAAACTAGTAACCTCCTCCAGGGCAATTTCAGATTTTGCGAAGCAACATACACCTCCTTTAGGTCTGAAATTTTGGAGCAGTTGATAACCTGGAAAATTAAATCTAGACGTGTCAGATGTGGATGTTACTTGAGTCTCTGTCAAAAAAAGGAGAGTAGGGGATTCTGCTTGAAGAAATTGGTGTACAGAATTGATGTTAGAGTGAAGTCCCCTTATATTGCTAAAGAAAAAGCTGCACCGACGAGCAGCTTTGGTTATTGTAATACTGAAGTAGATTTTTGTTGTAACTTATTGCATGGTAGGAAAAGTTAAACGATTTAAACGTTCACTAACCCGACGTTACTATAATGAGTATTTGACATTTTTAAATATTAGGTATGTATTGCTGTTGGTGTTGTAAACTAGTAATAGCATGTGTTTCCATAGCAGTTTGCGAAAAGATTCATAGTGTTTCGTCAACAATGAGTGTGACTATGACTGTGTTATATCAACATAATTATAATACACTTGATTTATGGTACATGCAACAAACACAATTTTAAACGTGGTTAACAGTAGACAGTGTTAAGTTCTACTTCCAAGAGCAATGAGCATAGAGTCATATAATGGTACTAATAATATTTTCAAGGTTGGTAATAGACTTCATAATACAACTGTGCGTGGATATTCTGCTTAATTATTTCTTCCTTGATGTATCTAATAATGCTTTATAGAGTCAGAACTTCCAAGAAATTAATTGTTTTGTATTAATTTTATCATGTACAGCGAATTGAGAGTGAAACTGTAACTAAAGGATAAGTTATCTGATCGCTTTTCCCCGGGCGCTATTTCGTATTGGGCATTGTTAAAACTATCAAAATACAATGAAAATGTGAACTACGAGACTCAGGTGTTTGGGATCCATTGTTGTGAAACGTTATTGTTATATTGACTAACAGTGAACGTTTCCGTAGTGCAAGGGAGATATATATTTTGATGGAGGGAGTTGAGGGAGTTACAACACCTGTCATTTTATGGTATGCTTGCATAATGTACAGTTGACTAAATAAATCGCAATCCAAGTATTGAAAGGAGGTAGAAAATCGTGAAGATTTACAGAATTTTGTTATCATGTCATATATAAGTGTACTCTCTGGAGCGATTATCAATGTGTATAATTAGATCTAATATATAATTAAATTTCATAATAATTTAATCTAATTTTAAGATCCCCTAATAAAACTATTTGGAAAAATATACAAACCATTGTGCCATTTCGTGTTGCACTGTCATCAAGCTGGGAGTCAAAGAGTTTTGAAAAGGCAACAGAGCTGTAAGTATTGAAAACAGTTACATTGACGATGAACCTGCAAGATATATGGATTATAATGAAGCCATTATCACCTTGTTCTTTGAGTAAGTACAACGTGTGCTCCAAAATCATAATGTAAGGAGATAAGTTATAAACAATATATCAACTTTATATAGCTCCCACAATTTCTTCCTAAGCTAAATAAAGTTGTCTAATAAAAACCAGAACCGACTGTCAAACGTGTCATAATCCTTAAGGGGTTAATTAATGTAACTACTCTATAGACGCTCTGAAGGTATAGTAATAACGAGTTATCTAATATAGGAGTTTCCTCGCATTATGTTATATTTAGCATTATGTTGGCCTTACTTCACAATAGTCGCAGCGTTATTGTCTACTTTAACTTGATCATATCAATGGATTACAAACAAAAGACATCCATCAAACTTTTGAATGTGATAGCACCATTTACATTAGATTCTATCATTAGTCGATTTGAAGTAGCTTAGTAAGGACCTATGGATGTTAAAAGTAAATTATAAATATATTGTCCTCTTAGGTTTGTATAGGTCGATCTGTGTCATAGACTTATGTTTCATGTAATACAGAATACAGTTCACATAGAAGGCAAAATTAACCAGGTTACAATAATACATTTTTGTCTGCTTAATTTCCAGTTATTAATGATGGGGATGAGGATATATGCTGCCGCGGCTCTCACCTCATGAATGGACCGGTCGGCAATACTACATCTTTCTCATCCCCCAAATACTATTCCCACTTTTTTTATTGCTCTTAAATGTTAATATCTTCATATTAAACGTAAAATAGGCACATATGAATAAGTAATAACTATATTTATAGTAAAATGACAATTTTCGTCAGGAATGAACCAAAATACCTTCGCATGACGGGACGTTTTATATACCATAGTCTAGCCTTTGCCGGGTTAACCATAAATTACTCACCAACAAAACTACTGCAGATGGTCACCGGGAGTACAGTGAAAGGTCGAACGAAACTAATGGTATGAAGCCTTAGTGTATGTGAGTGGCCAGACTGACAGGTGGATCCCTTATCAGAGAGAGAGAGAGAGACGTGGCTAGCTATAAGAACGGAAAGACAGGCAGGCAGGGAAGACAGACAAACGTACTCCCATATTGAGTCACAGATAATGGGTTACACTGATACCAAGACTTACATATTGATAGTGAGGTTAGATTATAGATACATGCCAGGTTAAAATCAGCCAAACACGTAAGGAGAAATATAGGAAGATATGCAGTATAATTATAAATACCGGAAGTGACAGACAGATGTCCAGGAGAGTGATGAACAGGTATGTAGATCATACTCAGTTGGCTAAAGGGAGAGATAGACAGACAGACAGACAGGATAAAATACAAAACCAGTCCAGACAGGCCTTTCGTTATATATTGTAGTCCATCATATTTTCTTTGTTGGATGTGTCGATCTCTACAGGTTGGGCTCAGTGTATATGTTATTTGTTGAAGGCTTGACGATTTGTTTAAACACTACAAAGACTGCACTATCATTGATCCCCTCATACACACACTCAAACATTTGTGCTTAGTCTTATCAAGCCGATATTATAATCGTAGAAAGTTAGCTAGCCACAATATACAGTAAAAATAATCTACATATTTACAGAACCAAAAAAAACAAAAACATTGTGCTCCTCTGATATACTGTACATGATTTGCTCTCCCACGTATATACAATTCACATAACTTTCAAGTGGATTGCATTAAACCTGTTAAAAAATCCTTATTCAAAATCAGTTATATTGTGATACTCAATATACTGTATACCTGCACCCATATGTAAAAAATATAAGCACAAATTAGTCATCGTTACACTAATTGAAATTAAGCGATCCGAAATGCATACGGAGATCAATGACCCCAATGTAGCTTCTCAGCTGGTGATAAATAAGCACAAGGATTTTTCAGTACCCAAAATTCTTCGATCTCGTCTGAAAATGGTGGAGTTGAGGTTCCCAAGTGGAACCACCCCTGTCACCCTGTTCCTAACCCTATGACTTGCTCCTGAAGTAACAGTCATTCTTGTTGCAGTAGCCGACGCTGAAAGTCGCTAGGACTTCAACAACCGTTTGTCCCATTGTTCATGATGCTGAGAGTCGTCACAACTTTGGCCACCGCCCCTGTTCCCTTGTCCCTGACCCCAAAACTTGTTCCTGAAGTAGCAGTAACTCCTGAAGCAATAACTGACATCGAGGGTAGTTACGACTTCAACCACTACCTGTTCCATTGTTTCTGACACCAAGAATCGCCACCACGACTCAGATCCAGTCTTGGCAAACAGCACCCCATACTCCCACACTACAGCATCCCACCTTCCCCCCACACTACCAGCCCAGCACCGAGGTCCCAGAGGGGCCATTACAGCTAATAATACTTACCCCAGCTAAGACAGTGCTGTATCTGTTTCACCTGTATTTAGGTTGTGATTGTTTGTTCATTGTATTATGTTCTAGTCTGCATAAACAAACTATATCTCGTATAAATAGTTCGTGTTTTTTTCCCATTCATGTATACTGATAAGTGCCTTGAAGATAATGACACTTCCGTAGTATGTATTCAATTGTTATGTATTATTTAGCCTGTATCCTACATTAGACATGTCCCTCCTGAGAAGTATGTAAGCATTTTCGGCGTAGTCCCGGCCAGTCTATTTTCCACTTTTTATATGGTAGTTCGATATCAATCGATTAGTATATCATTGTTATTATTATTATTATTATTATTATTATTATGGGTTCGCTGTTCGTTCGTTTTTCTTTGCTTAGGAATTTTTTCCAGGTGGGGGTCGCAAGCCCACCGACCCAACCTCTTTAGTCGCCTCTTACGACACGCAGAAGGCACGTGGGGCATATTCTATTCCCTAACCCCCAGGTTCGTTCATGGCCACACCTTCGGGGATCGCGGCGTCAGGCAATAGATAGATAGATAGATTAGGGGTTCGACCCCTACGGGGAACCCCTATTGTAATCATTAAACCCGGTTATTTATCCAAATTATTTTTACACGCCGGTTTTGACGCAATAACTCCAGAACCGCTTTTTGGATCGGGATCAAACTTTCACAAGAGGTGCGTTTATGTATTGGGCAACTTTTGATATTTTAAACATCCGGCATGGCGGCCAAACAGGTCCGTGGCAGCCGATTTCCCGAAAAATTTGACGCCTAAATACCGTCTCTCCCACTCATAGGAAATTATTGGGCTTTGGCATATGGACTCCACTACTAATGCTCCGCAAATGTTATAGAGAATGTTTGGCTTTTGCACGTGGGTTTTTTTCCTGCAATCTTGAAAAAACCTTGAATTCCACTTAAAATTCCACATCTTGAAAACTACGCCGATGATCAAAGCCATGTTTGCGTAGTTGGGTGAGGCTCGCGATTCCGAACGTTTTGATACCAAAAGAATATAAATGGGTGGAATATTTTGGCCGCAGCATTGAAAACTGTCTATTCTTAAATGACTTAAAAACCGTATTCGCTACCCACTAAGGTTTTTAACAATTCCTCTCTTTGCCAAATGTTTTGTTTAATAACAATTATATGGACCTTCAGAGTTTGACAATTGTCCGTGTGACAGCCTTCACCAAGAAATCTGGTAGTGTAAAAGAGGAGAGCCCACTCAATGTAATAAATCTGTTCTACAGCGACGGCGGCGCCTCTAGAGGCCTATAGGTGATAACATGTTGATCAAGCCATTTGTTTCCCTCTTGATATTGTTTATACAAACTAAGATGATACTCTGAAGACCACTTGCATGTATACAGTGTGTGAATGTACGAACAATGAGGAATTCTGAAGAATAAAACGCCTCCTCCCCATTCAGTTAATGCCTGGCAGATTTTGTTTATACCTATGAGCTGCTTGGCGGCGCTGGGTGTCGGGGAACTACACCTAAGCCTATTGAAGAGGACAATCCTTTCCTAATGCTCCTTTCCTTGCCTTGACCCTGCTATTACGAACTTTATGCTGACATAAACCTTATCTGCCCATAATAATTGTCATTTAGGCTTTCAATCCTACTCCATCCTACACATAACTCACTGCCATAACTTAATATAACTACTTTGGACAAGTGTAGCTCAAATATAGACTATATAACAAGTCTGGGTTTGAGTCTGCGCAGTAGGGGAGCGTCTGTACTCAGCTGGATACCTTACCCTCTACGCATGCGCGAAAATGTAAGCCTCCCTTGGCCCCGCCCCCCGTTCCCCGCGTTTAAATAAACCGTTCAAACCATTCCTGCCAGCTCGCTCTGTAGTACAGTCACTAGAGTTCCCGCCTGGCATTCAAATATCCAGTGTTCGATCCCACTAGAAGTTTAGTATATTTTTATATTTTTATATTTTATTTGTGTTATATTATATTATATTATATTATATTATATTAGGGTTAGGTTAGGTTAGGTTAAGTTAAGTTAAGTTAGGTTAATCTAATCTAATATAATATAATATTTGTAAATTTTCGGCAGTGGGCAGGGCCTGGGGTAAGGTATCCGGCTGAGTACAGACCCTCCCCGCAGTAGTCTTGCGTGCGTAGTTAGCGAGAGAGGGAGTGACTGTATCGCTAGATCCGTCCTCAAAAGCCGCTAGAATATCATCTATATTTAATAAATGCAAACACTCGTATGAATGATGCTACAACCTCTGGAAGGGCTTGTTTTGCATGTTTTACAATTAAATATGGTTCTAGAATGTGTGATATTTATAGAGTATCACTGGGAATTATGTTGCTAATGTAAAAAATGCAAGCTAAATGTAGCATTTTAAGATGTAGCGTTAAAGTAGCTATATTGGCAACACTGAGTCACTTACTCGTCACCAAGGAGGTTATATTAGGGGGAGGGATAGGGGGTAGAACGTACCCTATGTAAACGTGAAGCCAGATACAGTAAAATATTGACAGGTAGGCTACTGGCGAATCTGGCTAACTGATCATATTGCATCATATAGATTAGCAAAATATACCTAGCTTCAAATGCGTGTATTGATCACTTTCATGCTATTATGTATGCATGCAGAAGTAGCAAGACACCTATGTCAAGAGTGAACACCAATAACTTAATCCATACACAGTAAAGCAGACGGAAATAATATCGTACATACGAAGTGATGGAAGGAGGAGGGGGGGGGGGGGAGTGTGTCTGCTATGTTAACGGGACAGTTCGAGAGAGAAAGTAATTGTCGCTAGATAGGCGTGTGTGTCCTTGTGTGATGGTCTTGTGTAGCTATGTGTGTGCTTGTTTGAGTGTCGCTATAGGCTACGTATTAGTTATCTCTCTCTCTCTCTCTTATTTATCGCTGTCTTCCTTACGATTACGACATACTAGTGCATGAGAACAGGAAATAGGGAGCCTCTCTCTCCCTTACACACCCATCTCTCTCTGTCGCTCGTTTGTTTGCACACCGGTACAAATGAGGCAGATCCCTTACACATGCAACTAAGATGAACATGAGGATCTGCAGAGAGACAAGTGGCCCTCAAAAGGCAGATCCCTTTCACATCCAACCCATTTCGTCCATATGACTATCCGATTTTATCTTGAAATTCTCTATTGTTCGTCATCCCACTATAGCAGTAGGTAGCCTATTTCACATATCTACGACTCTGTTACGAGAGAGGCAGATCCCTTACACAGCCAATCTTTCTCTCTCTCTCTCTTATTTGCACACTGGTACAAATGAGGCAGATCCCTTGCACATGCTACCAAGATGAAAATGGGAGTCTGCAGAGAGCCGATTGGCCCACACACAGATACAACTCTTTTACCAAGCAAATAGAGGCATCTCCCTTACACAGCCAATCTTTTTCTCTCTCGCTCTTGTTTGTTTGCACACCGGTACAAATGAGGCAGATCCCTTACACATGCAACCAAGATGAACATGGGAGTCTGCAGAGAGCCAAATGGCCCACATAAGGCATTTCCCTTTCACACCCAACCCATCTCATAAACGTTACCTGTTATTTACACTACTTACTATACACCCATGTTGTCATATACCTGCAACCAAAACACAGTTGTAAGACATAGGAACATAAGAAAATGGGAGTCTGTAGAGAGCCAATTGGCCCACACAAGATAGATCCTTTTCAGACCCAACCGATCTCATAACAACTCTCTCTCATTTATCTGTCTTCCTTACATTTATGACATCCTAGTCTCTCTCTCTCTCTCTCTCTCTCTCACAAATGAGAACAAAAGAAAACCGGAGTCTGCAGAGAGCCGATTGGCCCACACATGTCAGATCCCTTTCACACCAAACCCATCCCGCGCTCTCTCTCTCTCTCATATTTATCGCTATCTTCCTTACGTTTACATTCTATTCTCTCTCGCCATACTCTCTCTCCCTCACAAATCACACCCAACCCATCTCATTCTATCTAACTTCAAGTTGAAGATCTATTGTTCTTGATCCCATTATAGCACTCGGTATAGCCTATTCCACATATCTACAACTCTGTTACTAAACGAATAGAGGCAGATCCCTTATACAACCAATCTCTCCCTCTCTCGCTCTTGTTTGTTTGCACAATCTGTTCCTTCTGTAGTTTCTCCATGCCCGATAAGTTAAATAATCTTTTGATATCTGTGACACAGCTTTTGTATCCCCTCAAATAGCAAGCAACGTCTTCAGGGGTTCAACAGCATTGCATTCTTCCATAAAAATATATATAGTCCGGTTTTTACGCAATAACTCCGGAACTGCTTGTCGGATCGGGACCAAACTTTGACACAAGGTGCATTTTTGTATTGGGTAACTTTTGATATAATATCCAAAATGGTGGCCAATATAATTAATATCGAACGTACTGATTAAATTGTGCATTACAATGTGTATTTTCATGAACTCGATGGCAGCCATCTTGAAAAAATGACGGCCGTCTTGCATTTTTAAGTGGTTTATAAGATTGTGAGACATTTAAAAATGATGGCATCGTTTCCAGCATAGTAAATAACATTAGAATTGGTACCAATATCTTTTATGTTGGACATCTGTGTCATATTTCATGTCAAAATGTTATTGCATTGGCGGCCATCGTGAATAATGGCATTTCAGGTGGCTAACAATTGTTTCTTAAAATATAGCCTCTCGCGAATATTCATGCCAAATTTGGTGCTTGTATCATTATTTGAACGATTCAAGGTAAAATCTGCACTTATCCGCCCCACTACTACCAAAACCACCACTCTCCTTGAGGCCAGTCCAAATCAACAACTCTACCCAAATCAACCAATCAACCCAAATCAACAACTCAACCCACATCAACCAATCAACAAAAATCAACCTCGCAACCTAATTCAACAACAAATTAACTTAAATCAACCAATCCACCTCTAAGCCAAAATCAAGCACACAACCCAAATTAACCAATCAACCCAAATCAAATTATCAACACAAATCTACCACTCAACCCAAATCAACAGATCAACCACTCGACCCAAATCAACCACTCAACCCAAATAAACCAATCAACCCAAGTAAAATCAACCTTTCAATACAAATCAACCACTTAATCAAAAGCAACCCATATCAACCACCCAACCCTAATCAACCACTTTATTGTTATTGATCCCACTCGGTAGCCTATTCCACATAATTATCTACAACTCTGTTACCAAACAAATAGAGGCAAATCCCTTACACAGCCAATCTCTCTCTCGCTCATGTTTGTTTGCACACTGGTATACAAATGAGGCAGATCCCTTACACATGCAACCAAGATGAAAATGGGAGCCTGCAGAGAGACCCTTTCACACCCAACCCATCTCGTCCTATCAAATGTTATGTTGAAGCTCTATTGTTATTGATCCCACTATAGCAATCGGTAGCCTATTCCACATATCTACAACTCTTTTACCAAGCGAATAGAGGCAGATACCTTACACAGCCAATCTCTTTCTCTCTCGCTCTTGTTTGTTTGCACACCGGTACAAATGAGGCAGATCCCTTACACATGCAACCAAGATGAAAATGGGCGTCTGCAGAGAGCCAAGTGGCCCACATAAGGCAGATCCCTTTCATACTCAACCCATCTCATACACGTTACCTGTTATTTACACTAATTACTATACACCCCTATTTTCATATACCTGCAACCAAAACACATTTGTAAGAAATAGGAGCATAAGAAAATGGGAGTCTGTAGAGGGCCAATTGGCCCACACAAGACAGATCCTTTTCACACCCAACCCATCTCATAAAAACTCTCTCCCATTTATCTCTGTCTTCCTTACATTTATGACATCCTAGTCTCTCTCTCTCTCTCACAAATGAGAACAAAAGAAAACCGGAGTCTGCAGAGAGCCGATTGGCCCACACATGTCAGATCCCTTTCACACCCAGCCCATCCCGCGCTCTCTCTCTCTCTCTTTCATATTTATCGCTATCTTCCTTACGTTTACGACATCCTATTCTCTCTTGCCATACTCCCTCTCTCTCCTTCACAAATGAGAAAATAAAAAAAATAAGAACACAGGAGTCTCCAGAGCTGATTGACTTACACATGGCAGATCCCTTTCACACCCAACCCATCTCGTTCTATCTAATTTCAAGTTGAAGCTCTATTGTTCTTGATCCCATTATAGCACTCGGTAGCCTATTCCACATATCTACAACTCTGTTAGTAAACGGATAGAGGCAGATCCCTTTTACAGCCAATCTCTCCCTCTCTCGCTCTTGTTTGTTTGCACAATCTGCTCCTTCTGTAGTTTCTCCATGCCCGATAAGTTTAATGATCTTTTGATATCTGTGACACAGCATTTGTATCCAACACAATACCCTGCTTGCAAAACCGTCGAACCCCGGACAACGTTGCTTGCAACTTTAATTGTTATTATTATTATTATAATTATTATTATAAGTATTAGTAGTAATAGTAGTACACAGACGCATACACACAAGACCATATACACCTTCTCTCTCCAAGTACTTCCCCTTCCCTCCTTCTCTGGTGTCCTCCCAAGATATTATATCACTGGTCACCTGATAATACCAACCCGTATATTCTACTCAGTCATAACTTATATCTCTACATTTCCATACTTTGGTTTATTTTGTTCGTAATATCCACCTTTGTACTTGCCCCCCCGCGAGGTGTTGAAGTAATCCTGACCCCAACTGTCATAGAGCCCTCCTCAATAACGGTGACATTCCTAGGTCCTACTGATGACCTTTACCCGTGTGTCCAGTCGGTGTGTCCATACATCACATAGATAACATCAGCTGTCACCCTCACCCCAGCCTCACACACATCTAAATCTTAACGCGGATTTGTAAAAGAGTTTTTCTCTGGCAACATATGATATGTGTCTTTATACTGGCAACATAATGTATTGAAACGTGAGGGAAAGGAGGTCCTGAAAAAGAAATAACTGTACAAATATAACGGTATACATCAAAAGTATAGTCCCTTTAAGTCTATCAGCGGGAATGACTGACTTGATTTAACAAAATCTAAAAACATAATTATACGGTTGATGAATAATCATAACCAGAAGGTGCGAAAATACCCTCTTCCTTTATGATATTAACATGTTTTATTTTATGAATATGAGTGACTATAAAATAAGAAGCATCAATATGCAAGGCTTGTATTATGTGTCAGCTACAACAAATTATGACATGTAGCATATAATAAAGAATTATTGATGGAGAGGGAAGGTAGAAAACTAAGGGGTATCGTCTTGTATAATGCCAGGTCGCTTACAGTACAAAACAACTTGTGCCAGGCGGCAACTCCGGGCATAATTTTGGTAGGGAATATTATATAGGATCTCATTGACGAACACAATCATATCGAAATAACAACTCCAGAACAATAAGATAAATGTGTTGTAGGTAATATAAGTAAGTTAAGTGATTGATGTTCATCCTGGCCACTGAACTAATAGTTGTTGACTGATGGTTTACAACTAGTTGGTGATGGTATACACACACACACACATACACACACACACACGCACACACACCCACATTCACCAACACACACCCTAGAGGTGGTGTGTTTATCGGTACAAACGGTAAATATGCATGTTTTTATGGAAAATATCTACATCATTTGAATTGTAATGACAATTTCACATTAGTTCCACTTTAAATGTATAATATTAAACACGCACACACAAGCTTTATTGTCTAGCTATCTATCTATTGCCGGACGCCTTACTCCCCTTACGAGGGTGGCCATACACAGAATGCCACCAAGCGGACCTATTCCCTGTGAGAGGGACAACCCGAGCCAGTTTAGTGAAGGACTTACAGGATTGACCACTCAAATTAGGATCTGTCCGACTCCGAGGCCCTCTGTGTATCTTGTTGGCACTATTTTCTACATTGGTGTTCGGCTAATCCATCCACTAACCTGCCTTACCCTTAGGTAAGCAGTACGGATTTGTATCAGGTTACTCCCCTAGACAGGTTGCCAACCAAGGCTGACGAGTCCCATCCACCCAGATTTGTATAAGGTTGTCTTCCCTAGATGAGTTGCCGACCAAGGCTAACGAGTTCCAAGTATTCCGTTCCCCAAATACTCCTCCAGAGCAAAGTCTTTTTGATTCTCTGTCCTCACAACTCAGTGTCCTCAACTTAAATGCTTCTTCTGAAATCACTGTGTTGGGTGATTTTAATGTCCATAATGTTGAATGGCTCACTCATTCAGCCAGGACTGATGATGCTGGTCTTGAATGTGAGCTATTTGCAGACTCATTTAATCTCACTCAACTAGTCAACCAACCCACCCGTGTACCAGATAATCCTAATCATAATTCCCACCTACTGGACTTATTTTTAACAACCAATTCAGAAAATTATGATGTTACAGTGAGGTCCCCGCTTGGATCTTCTGATCACTGTCTGATACAGGCCACCTGTCTATCACCTACCACACCTTCCCACTCTGAACCTGTTTTGGTGACTAAATGGCATTACGATAGGGCAGACTGGGAGGGTCTTCAAGGTTTCTTTATTGATATTCCCTGGACCTCTTTCTTTTCTAATGATGCACACTCCACCTTGAGCCACATACAAGATTTTGTAAAAATTGGAATGGAAACTTTTATTCCTCATCAAAAGTACAGTAAAAGATCTAATTCACCTAAATGGTTTGACCATTTTTGTGCTAGAGTAACTGAACAAAAAGCAATAGCCTACAATGCATACACAAGATCAAAAACACATGAAGCCTTTAATTACTTTAGAAACATCAGAAATCATGCCAAAACTGTATTAAACCTAACTAAATCAAACTTTCTCCACAAGCAGGCAAATAAACTTCTAAATAATCCAAACGATAACAAAATATTTTGGTCTACTCTTAACTCATTTAAATCCAACTTCACTACTGCTTCATCCATTCCACCATTAAAATCTCCGACTGGCAATCTTGTAAGTGACCCACGAGGTAAAGCTAACCTTCTTGCGGATATTTTCTCCACCAACTCAACCTTAGATGAAATAAATCAAGATGTCCCTGTACTTAATTTTAATTCGCCTGAAATTCCCTCACTTAAGATCAACACCAGACATGTCAAAACTATTTTGCAGAATCTCTCGGTAGATAAGGCTCCTGGTCCAGATGAAATTCCTCCAA
Organism: Paralithodes platypus; assembly: GCA_032716605.1. Classification (NCBI taxonomy): domain Eukaryota; kingdom Metazoa; phylum Arthropoda; class Malacostraca; order Decapoda; family Lithodidae; genus Paralithodes; species Paralithodes platypus. The sequence goes on from CM064518.1 coordinate 6,261,010, forward strand.
TAGTACTTAAGAATTGCTCCTTGGTGCTCGCTCCTGTATTGGCAAAATTTGTCCGTCTGTGTACTCATACCTCATGCTTCCCAGTACCCTGGAAAGAAGCAAACATCCATCCAGTTCCTAAAAAAGGTGCCTCTTCAGATCCATCAAACTACAGACCAATAGCTATAACTTCCACTCTTGGTAAAGTCTTTGAAATTATATTAAATAATCACATAATTAAGCATCTTGAGAATAATAAATTAATCAGTGATAGGCAATATGGTTTTAGACGATGTCGATCAACTGCAGACATGCTTTGCCTTCTTACACATCAAATCAACCAAGCTACAGACCAACATGGTGAAACACATACAATAGCACTGGATATATCAAAGGCATTTGATAGAGTCTGGCATCAATCCTTATTGTCGAAGATGTCACACTACGGCCTTGCATCATTAGTTCCACTAATTTCTTCTTATCTTCATAACAGAAAAATACGTGTAATGGTAGATGGCCTTTATTCTCAATTTCACTCAATAAATGCTGGTGTTCCCCAGGGATCAGTTTTGGCCCCAATTCTGTTCCTCATTCATATCAATGATCTCATATCTACCACTCATAATCCAATACATTCCTACGCAGATGACTCAACACTCCACAGTTCCTTCACATTTACCAATTCTTTCACCCAACCCGATCTTATAAATTCAAAAATAAACACTGCAATTTCTCTGAACCAGGACCTTTCTAGAATTAATGGATGGGGACAAAAGAATCTAGTTTCCTTTAATTTACAGAAAACCAAGTACATTCAATTTTCTAACCGACAGAATCTCACTGACTCCCATATATTTTTTAATGATGTAAATATTCCCACTTCCCCTAGTATGGACATTCTCGGTGTAACATTAACTACTAACTTGAGCTGGACACATTATGTTAGAAGCATTGCTAAGAATGCCTCTAAAAAACTGGGACTCCTGTACAGAGTTCGAGAATTCTTCACTGACGAGCAGTTGGCCGTGATATATAAAAGTCATGTGCGTTCTCAGATGGATTACTGTTCACCTCTGTGGGGTGGAAGTGGAGTGGTTGCATTGAGGCAGTTGGACAAAATTCAAAATAAAGCTATTAGATTAATCAATAACCCTGCAATCACACAGGACCTTCCTACATTATCCATACGAAGAAACGTTGCATCCCTTGCATTATTCTACAGATATTTTCACAGCAATTGTTCCGAGGAACTTGCTTCAATTGTGCCGCCTCTCCACATCTTTCCCCGTAGAACTAGGGCAGCTGAGAGCGCCCATGAATTTACACTTTCTCCTCCACAATGCAGAACTTCTGCTTATCAGAATTCATTTATCCCCAGAGCTACTACTCTTTGGAATTCACTTCCCTCGAATTGCTTTCCAGAAACTTACAATCTACAAATGTTTAAATCCAGTTGTTACAAACATTTTATGAATGGAGGATGCCTTTAGGCACATGGACCTTTTTGTTTTATCTGTGTTTTTCCTTCCTCCGTTCATTGTCTCTTAAAAAAAAAAAAAAAAAAAAAAAAAAGTACATTTATATCTCCAGAGGTTAGATAATGTAGTGAATACGGTGCAGAGTGATAGTTGAGCTGTGCCTCCCACCAGCCACCTTGTCTGTAAGCTCACCGATATTAAAACAAGGCAGCAAATCCCTACCCAGTAACTATCGTCCAATTAGCTTAACCTCAGTTGTATGTAAAATGTTAGAAACACTCATAAGAGACAGACTCGTAAATCACTTAGAGGAAAATAACATACTTAAAGATACTCAACACGGCTTTCGTAAAAATCGTTCCTGTTTAACAAACCTCTTAGACTTCTTCCACGATATCCTCAACCTCTACGATTAGAGTAAAGCTGTAGATATTATATACCTTGATTTTCAAAAGGCCATTGACAAAGTTCCCCACAAACGTTTACTGCTAAAACTAAAAGCGCATGGAATACAAGATGGTGTGTTGAAATGGATAGAAAACTGGCTCAGCGACAGAAAGCAAAGAGTAGTCATAAACGGTAAGGCATCTAAATGGACCAATGTAAGTAGCGGGGTACCCCAGGGATCGGTACTAGGACCAATTTCTCTTTCTAATTTACATCAACGACATAGATGAGGGTCTCACCTGTACACTCTCAAAATTTGCTGACGATACAAAAATTGCAAATAGCGTACTCTCAAAAGAACAAGTTGACGATATGCAACACAATCTAGATAAGTTGTCATGTTGGGCCCAAATTTGGCAAATGAGTTTCAATGCGGATAAATGTAAAGTACTACATATCGGATACCAAAATGAGAAAGCAAACTATTTGATGAATGGCACTCAGCTTAAGAATGTAAACAGAGAAACCGATCTGGGAGTAACAATATCGAGTAACCTAAAACCGAATCAACAATGTTCAGAAGTTGTTAAGAAGGCAAACAAAATAATTGGCTTTATAGGCAGGTCATTTGAGCATAAATCCAAAGACGTTATCCTAACCCTTTACAATTCCTTAATCTGCCCTCTTCTTGAATACTGCGTTCAGTCCTGATGCCCTTATTACCAAAAAGATATAGACAAGCTAGAACGAGTTCAACGTAGAGTTACCAAAATGATACCTAGCCTAAAGAACAAACATACAAGGAGCGTCTTAGAGAATTAAATCTATTTCCTTTAACCCAGCGCAGATTGAGAGGCGACTTAATTCAGTGTTCAAAATCATCAAAGGCATCGACAATATGAACTGTAGTAAGTACTTCACTATCGACCAATCTAATTACACGCGGGGAAACGGTTGCAAAATTATTGGTAAATCTTTTAACTCACACGAAGCTAAGAATTTCTTCTTCAATCAAGTTGTCAACTTATGGAATGGGCTTCCCCGAGATGACATAGACTGCAGCACCGTTGATTCATTTAAACTTCGCCTAGAAAAATATCTCGCATCAAACCTGCGACTGACTGCGTTTGTAAATGAATAACTTTATTTTATCCTCCCCTCATTTACTAACCCATCTGTCCCCTACTAAATTGCTAATCTTGCCACGGACATTAGTTCCAGGGCAGTAGTTCCCTTTCCAATGTTCCCTTACCCACTCTAAACCACTGGTTGGACACTTGATCCTCAGTGTTTTGGAGGACAAGCAGCCATAGAAGGGTCACTAGATCTGTTGTTGCTTGATTTCCTTTGTACTTTGTACTCCTTTGTACTTTGTACTGTGGCTTCCCTCTTCCACCTCAACACAAACAACATCATAGTCTTATTACAGCCACACAACATTCATATATTCTGTTGGATACCATTTCAACATGAATGAGCGCGAAACAAGAACTTGCCTTTCAAATATATATAAAAGTAATGTAAGTTATTTAAGCTACTAACCACCAACTTTGGTCATGTTAAAAAGCTACCATAGAGTCAAAGGTAATACCATTTTTGTAAACTGTAATAGGCCTAATGCTGACACGCATTAATATGGGAAAATGGAAGTAATATGTAGATTTAGCTTAGTATTTAGATATTGATGACAAATATTTAGTTTTATTACAATAGCACATAATTGCAGTTCATGAGTCTCTTACATTGAGAGAGAGAATGAGAGAGTATGAGTAAGTGGGAGTAAGTGAGAGAGAGATACATGTACCGTATATAGTAATTGGTTTACTATCGGGTTACTGTCAGCCTCCCTCCATCATGAGAGTAACCTTGGGAAGGTCCTCGTAACTCCTGGATCAGTCAAAGGGTCAACGACAGCAGTATGAGAGAGGAAGTGAGATTTAATGGATGGCTAGGTGTTTCTCTACAGCATTTTGAAGATATCAATTTTGAAAGGTATTTGTTTCTCTATCTAGCCCTGTTAAAGAAATGTTCTATGTTTTATTTGTTCTCCACAGTTTTAGTTTATATAGCGAACCAACATTACTTACTGTTAGAAGTAGAGCAGAGATCTGCCAAGATATCTCCATTATTGATACACCAGTACCTTTATTTTTGGTGTGCATTTTACCCCTCTTATGAGAAGTACAACATCAACAATTCACCTGTGATTGACTGAAATCAGGCAACACGGAATAGCCCGCCAGTTATTGCGCAAGACGAGCCCCCTTTGTGCAAATTTGAAATGCCCAAAGAGACACTGACAAACCTGGAAATCGGTCGTTACCTAGCCAGGTCCAGTCCCAGCATCAACCCTCTCCCTCTCCTCTTACTACGCCCCCTTTCCAGGCATCAGGATTACCACAAGACCCCCAGCTAAGTACAGCAACCCCGAGTAATTAGTTGCTCCTGTATTCCGAGCCTATAGCAGATGAAGACCCTCCAAACCCCGAAATACCAGTTCCAATGGTCTAACGTTCTTGACTTTGTCTTAACTTCTAATCCTTCTGCTTACACTCCGTTGGACTCCTCCGATCACTACCTTATCTCTGTTATCCGTCCTATATCTGCAGTACGGCCATCCTATCCTCAGTCAACCTGTCCCAAAGAAGGTGACCTCTCTCAACCCTCGAACTATCGTCCAATTGCTCTGAAGCTATTGAAACTATTCTTTATTCAAATAATTCTTGGTGTATCTTTTTCATCCAACCTTTCTTGGTAAAACAGCTCTTGCTAAAACATCTTTCTGGAAGTTAGGTGTGCTCAACCATAGAAATGTTTTAGCCCTGTTTCGAGCACTTAGAATAAGAGTGGACAGAGATCCTGGAAACGGCCCTACACAGTTAGAGATAGGGAGAAAGGAGCAACGGCGAGAATATCGATAAATTAGTGTGAGCAACGAACATGAAGAGGTTCAGTTCCTGAAAGAGTGCAACACGTGGCCCTAGCAGAAATCGACATATGGTAATCGAACCATCGACGGAACAGTGCACAATCTAAGATACGCCCTTAGGTCCATATACCAGAGACATATAGCGGAGCCCTGTGAGGTAACTGTGGTAAGCTGAAGTTGGCCCAGAAGTGTAGCCAGCAACCGTTTGAAGACGCCCTAGGGAGAAGTCCCTACAATAGGAACAATTAATGAGGCCCCTCCATCCTGGATCCAGGAGAGGTCGTCCCAGGACATTCGAGATTGTAACCACTCAGCAACCAAGTGAGTACAAAAACCCAGAATAATTACGTGCTATAGTCAGGAGTGATCCCCTTGTGACGCCTGCCAGCGTTGGCAGAATCGCCTCCCGGTAGCCACTAGCACTCGCCAGGGCAGTGAAATGGGCTACAGTCTGTCTACAATGTTGTACTTTCTTTCTTGTGAATCGTCATGTCACAGGCAGGGTAGAAGTGGTCTTTGTTTTCGCCTGTGACAATGCATTGTATTTTATATCATGAGTTGAACATAAGATGCATTGTAGTGAAGGAGAGAGAGAGAGCGAGCGAGCAGGGTGGGGGAGGTGAGAGTTGCTTTTCCTCCTCCTCCCTCCTCCCTCCTGGAGGAGTTGTTCGCCCGCGTGGTCTTTTCTCTCGGTTTTGATTGGCTGGTGGTTCCTGGCGCCTTCTGCAGGCCTGCTGCCGGGTGACGTAGCGGCCTGTGATTGGCTGACCACCGTGCCTTTGTGTGGGATCCTGGAGGGGTCCAGAGGAGCTATTCTCCTCAGAGCTTTCCTGACTAGCATACCCTTCACATGTCCCTTGCCCCCCTGTCTCCCGACTTCTACCTATAGAGCAATTTCTCTCTCTCTCAACTTCTTACCTCTCATTCTTCTACTCTATTTAATATCATAACTTCCCTTTGGTTCTGCACGATTTCATATATCGGCCATCGTATTATATGCTGAAGCTCTCAGATAACACATGTTTAGTTAGGCATTTTGGAAGGGTTGCCATTTTTGTCTGTAGAGGTTTGACACACTCACGGTGTCTCCCTTCCTGTATCGTGGTGGTCTGCTGGGGGATTTAATGCTAGACTGGGATAAGGCTACTGGTGTTGTGATTTCCGATGTGTACTAGGTTTTGTTGAACCTGTACAATCGCAACGGAGACGTGGGAAGCCTAGGTGGTCTTTCTGACTGTGTACCTTGTGAGTTTAGCACTGTGTTGCGAGTGAGGGCTTTTGCCTCTGCCACCCAACACTCTGCTAACTCGTTTGCTTTGACTTTGAGAGGGTCGCCAGGAGAGAACCAGATACTAGCGATCTGGATCTCTCAAGAGAGCACCCCGTCAATTAACGTAATTTGGCCGCACAGCCTTAAGGTCTTCGCTAGGCTACGAGCCGCTTGCTCAGCCATTGTTTCCTAGCCTACTACATCCCAGCTAGACTTTATTCGCCTAGCAGACACCAGATTTAGATTATAAACTCTTTCTGTTATGTATGCATTATTATTCACGGCATTTATTAGTCTAGGTTGTTGTTGAGTTGCACAACCCTAGTAGGCTGTTTCGTTGATGAGGAAGTACTTCTTTTGCTGTTTGAGCTCCTACTATTGCGCAGTTATTATTATTCCCGTGCCAGTTAACCCTATATGTCCTTACAATTGTCATATCCTGTTCCTGCTTTATACTACAGTTCAAAATCCGATACGATCATCTTAACCTAGCATCAGACTTTCTTCAGAAGATTCATGCTCGATGCTTTGGGACTTTCGTTCACTTTCTTTAGTATAGGAGTGACAGTTCATTATTGTTTAGAGTAACTTTAAATATACTTTCTTCTAGTTTGCATTAAATCATTGGAGTGATTTAATTAAGATCTCTATCTTTTCCTAGTATACCTTATTACCGTAATTGTATGTTGTTGTGATCAGGCTGTATCAGAGATCATCAGCCTGTAGTAGTAGTGCACTTATACTGAGTTATAGGATACCCCGTTATCGCAGATTTAACTCTGGAGGGTATAGGTGTTTTTGTGCGCCGGCATTATAAGTTCAGGGGTTGGCTCTAGTGTTACCGTTGTGGCTGTGTGCTTTCCTAGTCCAATGATTATGAGTCCTTATTTTATACGAGCCCCGGTCGTAACAAATGGCGACCTTGCTTAGGATTTTGTGAACTTAGAGAAATATTGCAGGAGTGTTGTGGTCATTTGTTTTTGTTTGAAGGAATATAGTGGACACGTGGATTTTTTTTTGGCAAGTAGTATAACACTTAAGAGTCTTCAAGCATTTTTTGAGTGAATAGTGCTACATAGGAGTTTAGGTACTTCTATTTTTTTTTTTTATAAACGTTGAGAATTTTTGGTGGACACTATGTCGAACGACGGATCAGTGTACAGTGAGGACACAGTACGGGAAAGAGAAACTGAGGTGCAGCAGCGGGCTTTGTTAGATGACATTAGAGTTATAGCTAGTGAGGAGGATGCAAGGAAGTTTCTGGAGACCCCTATTACTGCTGACCGGGTGTCGGGGATTGATCGGTATCGTCTCCAGTGTTTGGCCACGGTCAAGGGGCATATGGGCATTAGCAGCATGTCGAGAGGTGACCTGGTGGCCTGTGTGCTCGGCGGGGTGCGTGGGGCTTCGGGTGAAGCGGGAGCTGGGGCACCTTCGGCCCAGCCCCCATTCCACTCGACTCCTACCATGGCGCCCCCTCGGGCTCCGGAGCTGGGTACGTTCCCTCAGGCCGATAGTCACTGGCAGCGTGGTTTGTACATGGGTGGGTCTCCAATTGTTGCATCTCCTCCTCCTCAAGGTTTGACTCCAGATATGCTCTTCCAGCTTGAGATGGCTAACCAGCAGTGGCAGTTTGAGATGGCTAAAATTCAGGCTGAGGAGAGAAGGGCCAGATATGAGACTGAGGCTGAGGAGAGAAAGTCCATACGTGAGCAGCAGCAGCAGCAGCGAGAAGCTGAGCTTAGGGTTGAGGCCACGAGGTACTGTGCAGACATAGATCTTGAGAAGTCGCGGGTGGAGTCGACAGGGCAGCGTCTCGGTTCTGGGAATCGAGGTCTTGATCAGTCGTTATCGCACCTGCTCAAGTTGGTCCCTGTATTTGATGAGTCGGGTGTCACTGAATTTTTTATGCGTTTCGAGAAGAAGTGCCGGGAGCACCAATGGCCCGAGGTTAAGTGGGCAGCCCTTGTTTCCTCTAGATTGATTGGCAAAGGACTAAGGGCATATGATGCGTTGCCCTTAGAGTCATGCATCGATTACGAGGTATTGAAGGAGGCTGTCCTGCGGGCATATGAGTTACAACCAGAGACGTACAGATTGAAGTTCCGGGGTGTAACGAAGGGTCGTGAGTGCACCTTTCTTGAGCATGCCCGGGATCTGTCCGATGCATTTAGAAACTGGCTGCGTTCTAAGAAGGCATCGACGTTTGAGGAGTTGAAACAGCTGATGCTTCTAGAATTTTTTTTTAAGTGTACGGGCAGCGATCTGACGTTGAATCTTAAAGAGAAAAACCCAAGAACTCTTCAGGAGGCAGCTGAGATGGCTGACCTTCGGATGTCACTGATTCGTGGGTGCGGGTCTGCACAACGGAACGATGCAGGTAACATGGGGCGTAACACTCCACCCCCCCCCCCCCCCCGCCCGAGTCAGTGATACACCATATAACCATTACAACAAGAGCAACGATACTAAGTCTGACCATAAACCTAATACCGTCCCATTTAAGAAGGGTCAGGGCCCTTCCCCACCTCAAGGGAAGGTCAAGGGGGAGTTAGAGTGTTTTCATTGTCATGAGAAGGGGCATTTTGCAAGAGCCTGTCCAAGCAAGCTACCTAATGCAGTTGTGTCTTTGGCTCGCAACATTGGGGTGTCCCCGAAGTCGTCTGAGTTTGCCCGGGGTATAACGTCAGAGGCTGGGACACAGCCAGTGGAGAAGAATCCGGAAGGCTCGAACCCTGTCCGCGATGTCTTTTGTGACCATCGAGGGCATGGCTGCGTGAAGTGGGCTGGTAAGAAGCATGGAGTTGAGCTGTTGCGAGACACGGGTGCCTCTCAGACTTTAATGAAGAACTTTACTGGTAGACCAATAAACGTAGCACGGGTGGTTGTGGTGCAGGGTATCAATGCTGTCAAGTCATACCCGTTGGTCAGGATGGAACTGGAGGTGGATGGTGTGACATGAGAGTTGGATGTGGGTGTTGTGGAGAACTTGCCTGTTGGGGGCGTCGATCTCCTCGGCAACGACTTCGCAGTGCCTACTTCTGAGGTTTCACCCTTAGTCGTTGCCCAGAAGCCGGCCGACGTGAGTAGGGAGGAACAGGAGTGGGTAGAGAAATGTCAAGTACAACCTATGGCGTGTGTTGTTACAAGACCTCTTGCATCCAAAGTGTCACAGCCTATTCCTCAGTCTTCTGATCAACGGAGGAACGGTTGGAAGAAGATGGCTAATGTTGGTAACAGTTTGAAGAGTTTAGTACCAGCGGCTCTTCTTGGCAACTCAGTATTGGCACCATTGTTGGAGTCTGGAGAAGCCCCAGGACCTGTCACAGCTAGTGAGGAGGTAGGGCAGGAAGAGACTCCGAGGCAGCAACGTTACACACGGAGAGAAAAAAGGGTTGCTCAGTTTGATATTGGGGGAGGACTTGGGTTGCTTCGGAAGCATCTAGACAGGTTGGTTCCCTCAGATATTTGTAAACTGCAGTTGGAGGATTCGGAAATTCAGAAGTGTGGTAATGGTGCTGTCGAGATCAAACACAAGGACGGGGAAACATGTCATGTGAACCTATTGGAGGAGTTTGTGAGGCAACCACCTGAGCAGCCTACTGTCCCTGCATTGGTCTGCAGCGGCCAAGGTGGAGAAGGAGAGGGGGGCAGTAGGGCACAGGTGGAGGAGAGTAGGGATTATCATGTCTCGGCGGAGCAGTGGGCGGGGGACACGAGTCTGGTGGCTGTGGATGCACTAGAGCACCTGCCTGATCAGCAGTGTGCAGCGCTCCAGCACCAGCTCGGTTCATACCCCACTGGTCGTGCTGAGCCCCTGAGCCTCACAACTCAGGCGGTGCAAGATGTTCAGTGGGCGGGTCACGTGAATGTTGGGAGACCGTTAGCCTCGTTGTTTCGGTGGTTCAAGGTGGGCGACGAGGCTTTGGCATGGTTGCCAGGTCGGGGTCGACCCATGGCTGCCAAGGGTGGTGGTCAAAAGGAGGACTTTGAGCAGATTGGTGAGGTTGGCTGTGGCATAGAAGTGCCCAGTCGTCGCATAGCCTCCCAATGCTGCTCTAGTCGATTGCAACAGCCCTACCATAGACCGACTGTATCTGGCCATGTCGCTAAAAGCGGTGATGCTGCGCAGACAGATGTAGTCGTAAGGAATGCGGGGGTGTGCATGTACGGTATCGGCGGGGAAGCCTTAGCAATAATGAACTATGGGAGTGACTGCACAGGTGGTACTGATTGTCCCTCTCATGACCTGGCTGTTCTAGGGACGAAGGTGGAGAAGGAGGGAGACTACAGGTTAGAAGCTGCGGTCTCGGCTGGGTTGTGGGAGGGCACTAGGATTATTGTTCTGCGAGATAAGTTGTTTACTAGGCTGTGGCAGTGCATCCGCATGTGTGTTGCTTCTCCAGGCCTGATGTACGGGGTAGAATCCGACATGCAGGCTGGAGATAGTGCAAGGCTCAATTTAATTCCCTACCGTATAAATCCTGATCGACAGCCTGTGGTGCAAGCAGAGCTGGATTACGTGTTGACGAAGGGTCTGAGGGATAAGGAATGTCGTGAGTGGTCGTTGCCTGTAACTTTGCAACCTGTGTTAAGTGGCAAGATCAGTGAGTGTGTTGATTGCGAGAGTGTGTGTGCATTATCCCTGACAGACGCCTATACTTTATCGAGAGTTGACGACACCATAGACCGCCTCGGGGCTGCATCGCCTATCACGAAGGTAGAACTAATGAAAGGTTATTGGCAGGCCCTGTTGCCGGAAAGAGCGAAGAGAAATGCCAGTCTTGTGTTGAACTGGGCAGTTTATCAGTGCCAGGTGTTGTTGTGCTGCCGGAACACAAGTTGGATGTGTGGCATGCTAAGGGCACTGATAATGTTGTGGCTGATTGTTTGTCACGGGAGGGTTTGTTTGCAGGAGAATCCTCGCCGTTCAGTCAGTGTGTGTTGAGAGTGGAGCAAAACTAGGCTTGCCCCTGTAAGTGCAGCCGCCATAAACATATTAAAAACAATCAAAAATCACATAAAAACTATTTCTTTTGATAGTTAATTGTAAGTTGCCTATGTTATAGCTAAAGTCCTAAGTTGAACCTGTCTTTCACTTAGGAGGCTGGGTTCTGTGAAGCTCGCTCTGGGAGCATAGCAGGCTAAAATTATACTATTATGTTTGGGAGGGGTTATGAGATTTTCTTTATGTTGATATGTTGTTTTATGTAAGATTGAGCTTTGCATTTCATTTCTGGCGGAGTGGCTATGTGTGACGGGTCTTGTCGGCATTCTGCCTTGTCAGATATCGTGCTCGCCTAATGTTGAGCGTCCTATATCTTGGGCGGGGTGTGACGCCTGCCAGCGTTGGCAGAATCGCCTCCCGGTAGGCACTCGCCAGGGCAGTGAAATGGGCTAGTCTGTCTACAATGGTGTACTTTCTTTCTTGTGAATCGTCATGTCACAGGCAGGGTAGAAGTGGTCTTTGTTTTCGGCTGTGACTATGCATTGTATTTTATATCATGAGTTGAACATAAGATGCATTGTAGTGAAGGAGAGAGAGAGAGAGCGAGCGAGCAGGGTGGGGTAGGTGAGTGTTGCTTTTCCTCCTCCTCCCTCCTCCCTCCCGGAGGAGTTGTTCGCCCGCGTGGTCTTTTCTCTCGGTTTTGATTGGCTGGTGGTTCCTGGCGCCTTCTGCAGGCCTGCTGCCGGGTGACGTAGCGGCCTGTGATTGGCTGACCACCGTGCCTTTGTGTGGGATCCTGGAGGGGTCCAGAGGGGCTATTCTCCTCAGAGCTTTCCTGACTAGCATACCCTTCACATGTCCCTTGCCCCCCTGTCTCCCGACTTCTACCTATAGAGCACTTTCTCTCTCTCTCAACTTCTTACCTCTCATTCTTCTACTCTATTTAATATCATAACTTCCCTTTGGTTCTGCACGATTTCATATATCGGCCATCGTATTATATGCTGAAGCTCTCAGATAACACATGTTTAGTTAGGCATTTTGGAAGGGTTGCCATTTTTGTCTGTAGAGGTTTGACACACTCACGGTGTCTCCCTTCCTGTATCGTGGTGGTCTGCTGGGGGATTTAATGCTAGACTGGGATAAGGCTACTGGTGTTGTGATTTCCGATGTGTACTAGGTTTTGTTGAACCTGTACAATCGCAACGGAGACGTGGGAAGCCTAGGTGGTCTTTCTGACTGTGTACCTTGTGAGTTTAGCACTGTGTTGCGAGTGAGGGCTTTTGCCTCTGCCACCCAACACTGTGCTAACTCGTTTGCTTTGACTCTGAGAGGGTCGCCAGGAGAGAACCAGATACTAGCGATCTGGATCTCTCAAGAGAGCACCCCGTCAATTAACGTAATTTGGCCGCACAGCCTTAAGGACTTCGCTAGGCTACGAGCCGCTTGCTCAGCCATTGTTTCCTAGCCTACTACATCCCAGCTAGACTTTATTCGCCTAGCAGACACCAGCTTTAGATTATAAACTCTTTCTGTTATGTATGCATTATTATTCACGGCATTTATTAGTCTAGGTTGTTGTTGAGTTGCACAACCCTAGTAGGCTGTTCGTTGATGAGGAAGTACTTCTTTTGCTGTTTGAGTTTCTACTATTGCGCAGTTATTATTATTCCCGTGCCAGTTAACCCTATATGTCCTTACAATTGTCATATCCTGTTCCTGCTTTATACTACAGTTCAAAATCCGATACGATCATCTTAACCTAGCATCAGACTTTCTTCAGAAGATTCATGCTCGATGCTTTGGGACTTTCGTTCACTTTCTTTAGTATAGGAGTGACAGTTCATTATTGTTTAGAGTAACTTTAAATATACTTTCTTCTAGTTTGCATTAAATCATTGGAGTGATTTAATTAAGATCTCTATCTTTTCCTAGTATACCTTATTACCGTAATTGTATGTTGTTGTGATCAGGCTGTATCAGAGATCATCAGCCTGTAGTAGTATGCACTTATACTGAGTTATAGGATACCCCGTTATCGCAGATTTAACTCTGGAGGGTATAGGTGTTTTTGTGCGCCTGCATTATAAGTTCAGGGGTTGGATCTAGTGTTACCGGTGTGGCTGTGTGCTTTCCTAGTCCAATGATTAAGAGCCCTTGTTTTATACGAGCCCCGGTCGTAACACCCTCTTTTGAGCAACCCTAGTATCCACATTGTAACGCTTGATGCCTATAATCCGCGAGAGACCTCTTTCCCCTTGCCCTAATGAATATGCATTGTGTGCACTACTAAGCTAAGAACTTAAATAGAACACAATCCCTGTCCCCTAGTAATCAATATATTCGAGCCATTATGTTTTTTCTCGATACATACAGTACAAGTGTTGGGATATACAAACCCGTGATACTCCTATATATTCCTGTAAGAATCATATGTACCTACTTTGTGATTATTATTTTTGTTTCCCCTGTTTGCTGGACACAACATCCAGCTGCATCCACATGTATTAACAACATCCATCAGCCTAGTACCCACTACCTCCTTTCATTATAACGCTAAAAATATATTCTCCGTCAGGCCCGAACATATAACCCTAGTGCTCATATACATATTATATATATATATATATATATATATATATATATAGAATGACTCGTATCTGTGAGCAAACCTGAGGTAAAGTCAACGGGTGAGAACCCCCGATTCCTAGTGCTTTTAGTCGCCTGAATGTGCCACATCAAAGGAGAGAGAGAGAGCTAGCGTGCCGATATAGATATTGCGGTTTTAGTGTCCATTTAATTATTGTGGTGAGATATACCCACGTGCATCCACTTGGCCGCCGTTCGCTAGTTCAATTACCAAGAGATACCCACCTAGGGATGCCATTCTGGGTATTGTCAAGTAGCATAGACGTACGAGTGTGAGTGAGACTGCACCTCGTAATGCATTATTTTGTAATCGTGAATTAATTTGATTTGAGATCGTGATTTCTAACTATTCATTTGAGTATACCGTGCACATGCTAGATGAGAGCCGCAGCATGGAAACCTACCTTGCCTTTAATGGTCATGTTAATCGGTGAGGGAAGCCGCCCAGTCCGCAGTAATTAAGTGCTGTTAACCGCAGCCTAAGTTATTACTACTCAACGTGGAGTGAACCTACATTGAACCAGTGTGTTCGGACTCCACGTAGGAGAGTCCATCCACGATTAAGTACGTACACCAGCCTATATTAACCTGTGTATGAACAATTAAGTCATAATACAAATTATCTCTGAGAAACCGATGAGGTCAGTGAAGTGCGGGAATATCATATACTTAAACACAGTGTAATTTACCGGTACTGAAGTTTGTGTTAATCTTGAACTCTGTGTTAATGCTTAATAAGAAGTTAATAATTGATGTTCTCTTTCATTAACTCAGTAATTATACTATAACTTAACCGAAATTCAGGAAGAAGAACCCCGTCCTTGAGTCAGTGTATTAATGTATTAATCGTGAGCCTTGATGCTGGATTGAATTCACATGGATATTTCAACTTAGCAAGGTCAGTGTATTACTAGCGCGGATTGATCGTAGCTTGCATCGCTGAAGAGGTAATTCTATGCATTATCATTGCGTGAGCGTAGTGATGATGACCACTGTGTATGATTAAATATAGAGGTTTATATACTGTACGTGTGAGTGAGCTTGTTCATGTTTATGTATTTATGTGTATTGTATCCATGTCCAATTATTGTCCATGTAATCCTGTTCAATATAGACAGTCGGAACTCTCATGATCATTAAGATATAATACTTGTAACCGTACTATATAGTTGTAACGTGTATTCATATTAGTATTCTTATTTGAGTATTCTTTCCAGGCCCTTCTGTTTTACTTGCCTCCTCGAGATAAGCCTTAAGTATCCGACAGAGTTCTCTATACCTTGTAAGACACTAGACGTCCATCAACCTGATGCGGGTCTATGACCTGATGTGTATATCTTGCTGCCTGTATGTTACTAGTAATTGCTTGGATGACTATTTGAATCACTCCCAAGAGTACCAGAGAATATATTGCCTGTAGATTGTATTCCCATTGTTGTCTATTTCCTTGCTCTAATTATGTATTACCGTCTTGAGAACCCTATTAACTGAGTTCATGGACTTATTAATATTCGCATAACACTCACAATTGTCAATAATGACGCTCAATATAACACCTTTCTCCACCATGTCCGCAAATAGAACCACCCATCATCAGATTTAGTGTTTGAAGTTACTGGGTCATCAGTGTAAATTAGAGTGAATGTCATGATAACTGGTCGAAAACTTATGGTAATTTTGGACGGAGTTTATTTAGGTGAATACGAATGGTGGGTGAGTCATAGAATGTCGACTAAAAATTAATCATATGTATTCCGATGCCAAGTGATTTAATGACCAGTTGTCTTCTACATCCGTTCATTAGTTTGGCTCTGGTTTCAAATCAAATATTAAAATAATACATACACACAACGACGGTCACATAATTCCCACAAATCACGTTTTTTTTTTGTATTTTAGATAATACCCATTAATTGTTAAAATTAGAGAGAAAGAGAAGAGAGATAGAGATATAAGAGAGAGAGAGAGATAGAGAGATAACATTAATTATTATATGTCCATTTAATTTGCAGTGGGCCAAACAAACACCTATTATAATTCCTTGTTCTCCAGCAACAAAGCTATCTCCTCTATTCACTCTCTGCCTGACATATGTTGTTGTTGTTGTTAAGGGAAGGAAGATCGTTTTTCGGGACCCCCTTCTCCCTAATGTTTAGCCCCACTAGTTTTGAGATTATTATTATTTTTTTTTTTTTTTTTTTTTTTTTTTTTTTTTTTTTTTTTTTAAGAGACAATGAACGGAGGAAGGAAAAACACAGATAAAACAAAAAGGTCCATGTGCCTAAAGGCATCCTCCATTCATAAAATGTTTGTAACAACTGGATTTAAACATTTGTAGATTGTAAGTTTGTGGAAAGCAATTCGAGGGAAGTGAATTCCAAAGAGTAGTAGCTCTGGGGATAAATGAATTCTGATAAGCAGAAGTTCTGCATTGTGGAGAAAGTGTAAATTCATGGGCGCTCTCGGCTGCCCTAGTTCTACGGGGAAAGAGGTGGAGAGGCGGCACAATTGAAGCAAGTTCCTCGGAACAATTGCTGTGAAAATATCTGTAGAATAATGCAAGGGATGCAACGTTTCTTCGTATGGATAATGTAGGAAGGTCCTGTGGATTGCAGGGTTATTGGATTAATCTAATAGCTTTATTTTGAATTTTGTCCAACTGCCTCAATGCAACCACTCCACTTCCACCCCACAGAGGTGAACAGTAATCCATCTGAGAACGCACATGACTTTTAAGACGTTCGACCCATTAGTTTGGCAATTTTAACACCTTTCGCCCCATTTCGTTGTCAATGTTATGACCTTTCGTGTCATTTAGGTTTTGATTATTTCCTGGCGAGCGATAGCGAGCCTGCAATTTTAAAAGGAACCGGCCTTTGGCCGGGAAATTGCTTTACCGAAAAATGCACACATTTATCTTGAAGGGGGTCTAGGGTGTGTTTTTTACAGCTTGATGGAGGTCTAGG
This sequence comes from Paralithodes platypus, assembly GCA_032716605.1. Lineage (NCBI taxonomy): Eukaryota > Metazoa > Arthropoda > Malacostraca > Decapoda > Lithodidae > Paralithodes > Paralithodes platypus. The sequence goes on from CM064518.1 coordinate 6,277,616, forward strand.
GAAAACTAAAAATATATGAATACATGAATAAACAGACCCAACAAACGGTTTGCCTCCCCTTAAATGTTTGATGTAGTGAAGGTCAATACATAATCATATACATGGTATATTAACCTTGGTGTGATAATATGCAGGATGACAATTACCAGACCACATCTTATTAAGGGGAAGTTTCCCCCTTGTGGGATTTTTTTCTGGACCCCTTTCGCCCTCATGTTTAGCCCCATTGCTTTTGGGATTATATAATGTATGTCCCATTAGTTGTGAGATTTTAAGAACTTTTGCCCCATTTATTTCAATTTTAAGACCTTTCGTGCCATGTAGGAGTCGATTTTTTCCTGGCGATCGATAGCGAGCATGTAATTTTAGAGCAATCGGCCTTCGGCCGAGACATTTTTCTACCGAAAATTGTACAAAGGGTTCTAATTCTAAAACTTGATGGAGTCTAGGGAACAAACTAAAAACCTCCCCTTAACCCTATCTGGTGCGAGGTGGGTCGCTTTGCATCCTCCCTGTTTCACTCTTTCACTATGTTAGTTTGGAGATTTAAAGACGTTTCCCCTAAGGTTTGACGATTAGGAAACACTCCACCCTGCTCAGATATCGATATTATTCTGGGCGAGCGATAGAGAGCCTGCAATTCTGGAGAAATCATCCTTCGGGCGGGACATTTCTACCGAAGCATATTCATATTTAGCTTGAGGGGGTCTGCTGGAAGTGTACATTTTTTAGTGAGAAGGGGTTCTACAGAGGCGTGTGTTTTAGTGCACAGGCGAACTAGAATTATAGTATTCAGATTCTCAATAATAGTATATAACACATGGTAAGAAGACCCCCAAGATGTCGCACCACCTAGTATTAACATCCGGTGTGATGAAGTTACTTCCGGTACTGTTAACCCTTCCGGGCTTAGAGGACGCTCTTTCATTTAATGTGGCTAGTATTAAAAGATTGTACACCCACAATTTCTTCGTAATCTCAATCAAATTGCCTACAAATAGCCGGAACGGAAGAAGGAACTGCGTCATCGTCTTTGTACAGGGTTATACATCGTCCACCAACAACACTGCCAACTTTTCCTTACTAAATGACCACTTATGAGTTTTGGCGCTAGATGATGTTGTAGCAGCATACATTCATATACTGTATAGCAGACATGTAATAATAATGGAAGCTTGTGATAAATAGCTGCCTTTCTGTACATTTATGTAGTCAAGCAGTAAGATGCATGGATCGTCCTATGTTTATTTTATTTAGCAAACTATATCTTCACAACCACTATATACATTGACTCTTACAATACCCTATTAAACGCTGAATAGGTAGTAAATTCTACTGGTATTATTAAAAATGTAATAAAGAATCTATGTGCATGAATGTATATACTCAGTCACATACCCAATAGCTAGAGGTGACCGACTCGAACAGAGCCCGAACAGAAACAAAATAAATACAAATAGAATATTCACACACATCTAGGTTGCCCAGGAGAAGACTCGGAGACCAAGGACCATGAGGGATTCCCAGCAATACACAAAATACTGATAGAATAATCATGGGTATAACACGAATTACGTACCATAACAGTTCACTGACTTATTATTCTTGGCATTCAGAAGTGTTTTCAAAATTGTTCAATGTTTCATAATTATTATCCGATAACTGACTTATGCGCCACCCTGTATATCATATTACGACCGTCACTACGAAATAAACAAGGGCACTTAAGAATGGACTAGATGAGAGGCTATATCTGCAACAACGGTACGCTAATTCCAAACCCTCGAACTATTACGCCGGTGAACAAAACACTTAAAACCCTCCAGAGTTAATCTACTGGATAACGGGGTATCAATTAACTGGGTTTTAGTGCACTTCTACAAAGGCTTGCCGATGACGGCAAATCTTACTCACAACAGAAGTACTTTACGTTAATAACATGCTCTTAAGTAATAACAATGCTTGAATAAACTATAACAAGATTTAATAAGGAGTATAATTATCCTTACGTTAACTTTAGTGTGAGTCCTGTACTCACCACTAAGCTCTACAATGCTCTAACACACTGGAAGTTTAGTCCTACAGCAATCAGGTATTGAATCTTCTGAAAACGTCTGATGCTCTAAGATGCTCGTTAATATAGAACAGAAATAATGCAGGGGCAGGACACCAAAGCGTGTATCTTAAATACACCAAAAAGTAGGATACATATATGTGGCGCCCCCTGCTGAAGTGAGGCAAACGACGGGCCGGATGAAATTGAGTTAGCACTTGCCTCGGATAGGCAAAGGCATGCTTGAGCCTGTGGAAGAAGCATTTGCCTCAAATCGACATTGAAGTGTCTATAAGAACGATTTTCCCAGAATTATTGCAGGATTTTTTTCCAGCTAACGCACGACTGAGAAGTCCGTGTTGAACTGAGTCAAAGCCCCGAGACAAGAGCCGCCACCAATCAGCGGGCGCCATGATGATGAGTCATCACTCGCCAGCCAATCAGCGTCCACCACTCCCCCTCCACCCTCCTCAGTTTTCGCGCCAGCTCGTATCAAGCGCATACCTTCCACATTTTGTTCTTGTTTTGTGCTTTTTTTCTGTGCTATTCTTCTCCCACCATGGCTGATGGGGAGGCAAGTGTACCAACGCAAATATACAGTCAACCCCTCTGGAGGTACGAAAGAGGCCGGAGAAACAAACGAAAGTGGACAGAAAAATGCAGCAACAATCAAATAGGAACTTGGGCCTTGAAGTATAACGTCCTGCTTATACAGGGAGGAAAATGCCAACAGCGAAAAGTGGGGCCTCCCTGTACCTTTGGTTGGGCTGCGAAATGTTTATGATCTTGTGGGTGAACAGAACATTCAGTCCCATTTTCACACAGACTTTTGGAGACTGGCAGCTGGGATGCACAGACAGGTTTTTATATCCAAAACAGACTACAATTCCCAGGCTGTGAAACGGAGGCGAACTGATAGATGGTGGAGAAACAAAAAAGCTGCACTCGTGGGACTATGGCGGCCATTATCACGGTCACCGTCCAAATGATATCCCTAATCACTGTATGTAAGCAGGCATTTGTACACATTCATGGTATCCCTAGAGCCCGGTTGGATCGTGCCTTGAACAACATGACCTCCACAAGTGTCCCCATAAAATCTGATCGTAGATGGC